>VWZK01018388.1:125495-173148 GCA_013396935.1 Baryphthengus martii | reverse complement strand
TTGCTGTGCTTTGATGGGTTCCTTCTGCTTGTGTCTTATTGCTGGTTCATCACCAGCAGGGATGCGGGGAGGAGAGAGGCGGCAGCTGGGTGCGCTGGGAGGATGCAGCGAAGCATCTTCGCCTCCCCAAAACCCACCCTGCCGTGAGTGTGTAGGTTTGAAGCTTCGTTCCCTCTCCCATTCAACTGTTGCTGGCGATATTTTCCGTCCAGTGACTTTCACGGGCCAGCTACACCCTGGTTAAAATGATATTTCCTTTGATCGCTCCTATTTCTCGCTTGGTCCTTTTCCTGTGAACTCCGTCATTCCTTCCTCTCTGGGGGGAGACAGAAATGCCCCCCCTAAAAAAGCTGTTTCAGGGCTATTTCTTAGTGCCGTATAGAAGAGCAAAACCTCACCCCATCCAACGACAGGATAAAAACCTTAATTTGTAAAAAATTCTGCCGTAGTTCAAATCAGACCCAAAGCAGCTTGAAGTTTTCTCCAAATATTTCGCTGCCGGGCAACCGGAGCATTTCGTTTGCGTGAAACAATTTCTGTTTGCTTCGCTTTCCCCTGCCTTCAAATTCTATATTGTGAGATTCTATCAGAGGAGTGAAAATAAAGCAATTAGAAGAAATCGCACGGGATTCCCAAACGGCCATGGATACCGATCAGATTCAAGGGGGTCTTGGCACCCGACCTGCACAACATTTGCTTTTCTCGAGTAGGTTTGGGGTTGGATTTTTTTATTTTTTTTTTCTGCTAAGTGGAATTGGAGCTGAGATCTGTCCACATTTGCATACCGAGAATGACAAGGATGCTCTAGAGAAGCCCCAAAGTGGTAATTGCATCGCTGAGCTCCAGCATTATGTGATGCTTTTCTTATTCACGCAACTCAGCTTCATTCCCTGGAGCTTGAGGATCAGGTTTGGTCTTTACTCATCTTCCTGCCCTTTTCCTGCTCTTCGCTATCCTTATCTCATCCCCCGTTCACACCAGATAAACGAACCCCAAACCAGTTCCCCTCCTCTCCACATGAGCAGCCACCGCAGTAATCACAAAGCGGCTTATTTTTAATTGTGCTCCAACCAAATTGTTATTTAAACTTCAGATCTTGCTTTTCTCCCCCAAGACCCCTTTAATTCCTCCCAGACGTTAATTATACTCAACCACAAAGCTGCAAAAAAAAAAAAAATATTTAAATATATCTCAGGCTGGTTGAAGAAAAAGCCCCTTTGGTCGGATGCTGACATGAAATCAATGAAGCCAACGGAGCTGTATCAATTCACACCAAGGCTGAGCTTCGGGCATGGGAACCACGTGCTGATCCACAGCACCACGAGGACAACGCTTCCCAAAGGACCCAAGTGATTTTTGAGGTCCAGTTCCCATTTTTCCATACAACTCCAAGTCGGAGCTCCACTAACTTTTAACAAAAACTCCTCATCCCACCAAATCTCTTCAAGAATTTGGAGGGAAGCCTCCGACCCACCAAGCTGTTGTACCCTCAGTGTCTACTCCTTGGCCCATACGCTTATCCCTCCATCGATTTTTCCTTGCAGACAATGAGGACGCGCTGGAGCCGGCGAAGATTTATCTGGGCAGATTTGGCAGCATTTTCATATTTATTCGGAACTGCCCGAAATAAATGGAATTGCGGGCTCCTTCCATCAGGACCTATGAGCGGCTCACAGAAGGGTAACACTTCTCTATTCCATCTGGACGTAAGGAAGCAGGACTTGCCCCTCACTTCATCATTTCAGATGTGGTTTGGAGTTTCTGCCACTGAATTACTTTGTTGCCAGAGTCGGTTTCTTTGGTTGTTTGTTTTAAACACCCGTCACGGTAATTTGTGGCATTTTGGTGGCCGACTTGATAACCCTTAGGATATGAAAGGGAATGGGAAAAGCAGAGAGAAAACACTGCTCTTCCTTCTCCTCCCCGGCACGGTTCAGCAACAGATACAGCCCGTAACAAATTGATTTGTCAGAAGGAAAGAGACAGCACACGCTAGTAGGAAATTATGAATTATTAGGGAGCTTTAAAAGTGGGAAAATTGATACCTATAAACCACAGGGAAAACACACTGCTAGGACCAGAAGCCAAACCCTTGGGGATTTGCAACATCTCTGCAGAGGGGCCCAACGTGGGTCCTGCAATGCTGCGTCCTGGACTGAAAAACCCAGAGAGACTGGGGCTGGACTCCGTTTTAAGCCCTGTTTCCACATCAAGAGGGACGTTCCAGCCCCAATTCCCCTCCCGCTCATGACAGCTCTTCACAAATCAAAGGCAGTCCCCAGTTCTTCATCTCCTCTCCAAACTCCACACTCCTCTCATCTGCAGGAAGCTCATTAAACAATTCATAGAAAGCGCCTGGAATATAATGAGCAGTGGGAGGGTTTGGTGAGCTGGAGCCAGCAGACAGACAAGGCTGTGCATCTCTGGGGGCTGTGCAGAGCTGAGGTGCTCAGGATGGCCAAGAAAATCCCCATCTGGAAGCGGACACTCGTTCCAAGCGGTACGGAGCAGCTCGCATCCCTAGGCAGGCAAGTTTACTTACTCCTCCACCTCATACTGGTCAAGAGTAGCTTGCTTGGAAGTAAATAACAACAAAAACAAAACAAAAAAAAAAGCTGAGGAATGCAAGAGAGCAGGATGAGCTTCCCAGGATTTCTGTTCCTGTGACGCTCCCACAGCTGCCTCCTGCATCTAAGCAACTTGACCTAGGTAGAGATGACCCTACTTGTACAAGGAGGTTGGACCTCTGGAGGTCCCTTCCAGCCTGAAACATTCTGTGATCTCCCTGCTCTTTTAGCCCCAATCCCCAAATCACCTCATCTCAGCAGCTCTTCAGCCACAGCTGCACGGAGACAGGGGGGTCATCCCTCAGCCCACCATCCCATCCCACTGTGTACGGACACGCCGTCGGCTTGCAGCCCCTCCTGGTACCCAGCCAGGTGTCCAGCACTGCTCTGAAATACGACATTTTAACCCGCTTCGTTCGCACGACGTTAACCCCAGCTCCGCAATTCCAGGGAGAAACGGGAGTTCAGGCTAATATGTATTTAAAGATTGAACCTATGTATATATTTCCGAACACCGGCCGCCCAGACACGCAGTGAATCCACTTCCAGACATTTCCCCAATTATCCCAGGGTCTTCTGCACAGCCCATTACCCCGTAGACGTTACTAAGTGCCGCACAAACAACCCTCTCCGCGGCGCGGCTGACACTTAAGCGGACAAGCGTAAGAGTGTGGCAGCAGGACAGCAAATGGAGCCATAACAGTCACAGCAGCCGCCTCTTCCCGCTGCGAAAACCATTATCGGAGGCACATCTGTGCCGCTCGCCCACCCCGACACCGGTTGGAATTGCCGCATCAGCAGAAAATTCCCCCCGTTCTCCGCACCGCTGACGTCCCGCCCGGAGCAGTCAAGCGAAATTCGGCGTTTGGAGGAGGTCACTGGCTCTGTGGAGCTCAGGCGGGTGATGCAGGGGATCCAGGTGAACTTTTATTTCCTCAGCTGGCCCGTAGGGAAAGCGCTTTCCCTACCTCCCTACACCAGAACCAAGAGTGGTGCATGCAGGGCTGGAGGTGAGCAGAGCCGCGGCAAGGTCAAGGTCGAGAGGAAAGCCTCGCCAAGGAATGGCATCCGACAGGTTGAGTTTTGCCCCATCCCAACCCCACCCAGAGTCCTGCTCACCGCAGTGGCTCCAATCCCCCGGCTCAGGGAAGCGTGGCACAGCCGGGCCGATAACTCTAATCCTCACAGGCTGTTTAACGCCACAGCCCTGCGGGAATCCCCAGAGCCCCAGTCTCTACCTCTGTCTGCTCAGAAACACCCAGAAGCAACTCTCTTTGTGAACTGGGACCAGTTCAACCTAACTCTGCGAACTGGGCCGCGTCTTGAGCTTCCTCGACAGCCCACCGAGCGCCTCCCTGCCACCTGGCCCACGCCGCCGGCTCCAAATGCCGCCACGTGCTTTTCCCCTTCCCTTCCCTCCTCCCTATTGTTTTTAAAAGCAGGCAGGCTGTTAATTAAAAAGCCAGAAATCAATTGCCCTCATCTCCCCATCAGAAGCTCCTCTGCATGCAAGGATTAGAGTCGGCTTCTACTTTAAGTCAATTAGAGATAAGGGGAAGCTGACATTTCTACAACCCACCTTATCAAACTGCTTGAAAACTGCTCAGATTAAAACGTAAAAAGATTATTTCTTCAGCTCTCTCTGCCTCGCTCCTTTATTTATTTTTTTTTATTTTTTTTTTTAATAATTATTCATAAGAAACCCAACAATCGGTTGCAATAGCCCGAGATAGCCCTGCTCTGTCACTGGGTCATTGGGAATTCTCCGCTCCGGCCGGGCTGGTTGCTGGCATGAGCATCCTGCTGGGATGCTATGTTCTTCCACCCTCCCAAAAATGGGGGGCGGGAGGCAAAGAGACCTCATGACTACAAAACTTCATCCCCACGGGCCACATCCTGACTTGCCGTTCGAGCCCCATCCTGGGAAAGGGTTAAACCCTTGGTCTGGAGCAGATCCTAATGAGGCTCTGCTGAACCTAATTAGCTGCAGGCAGGGACCAAATATGAACCAAGAACAAGGGCTGAATGATAAATACGGCTGGGGACAGGGATGGAGACACTGCTGGCACCGCACAGACTTGGTCAGCAGAGCCCGGGAGCCTCCACCTTGGACCTGCAACCGCAGAGTGAAAATTCAACCCTTGCTCCAGCATCACCCAGCTCATGATTTCCTGGGAACAGGAGAAAAAGGGGCTGGAGCTGGGAAAATAACAGCATCGAGGTGTTTCTTCTGATGGGAAGGAACTACCCGAGGAGATGAAAACTGTGGCATCTCTCCCGTCTGTCCAACCCTCCCCCAACCATCAATCTGCATTCCCCTCAAAATTCAGCTTAAAGAAAGAAGAGAAAATATTAAAGTTTCATATCAAAAATGTCTGGGGATCTTTCGGAAATACTCCAAATGTTAGAAGCAAACTGCAACAGCAACTGAGGGATTTCACTGATGTTTTTCACATAGAAGGGGAAAAAAAAAAAAAAAAATCTCATTTCAGCACCAGCTGCAGGAAGCAAAAAGCTCTTTATTCCCCAGAGCTGCAGTGCCACCTCCAAAGTCCCCAAGCCTAACATCTCTACATCACGTACAACAGGCGCGCCGTTCCCTGGGTGCCCCTGAGCTCCTCACCCACCCCAAGCCGTGCCACACGGCGAGTCTCAGCTCGGGGAAGGGGCTGCCCTTCCAGCGACACCCCTGCTCCACACGGCATCGAGGTGACCGGTAAAAGAGCATCCAAACCGTGAATCTCCCCAGTAAACAGCGATTGCTGGCACCAGTGCTGGCAAAATCACCCTGAAAGCTAAAAAAACCCAAAAACCCAAACCCCAAGGAGATGAGAAGTCTCATGGTTTTGGGGAAGGCCACTCAGTGGCTGCACGGCCAGAAAGCAAGAGCAGGACTCACTGGTCCCATTTCTGGCTCTGCTCGTCTCCGTATCCATGCCTCAGTTTACTTCTCTGCAGAGGAGGCATAATCCCTACCAAAGGCATAAGGATTTCATTAACTTAAACCGTTAAAGATTTATAAAGCACTTGTGAAAGCTCCCGCGTAGGAAATATTCCAACGTCACTGAAAACGTCAACTATAACACATTAAATCTCTCTTAAAAAAATAATATCATCAGATTATGTCCCAGGAGGAAGTTTTCCCACTAGACTTCTCTATTCTTATAAAAACCATCGAGCATCACTTAACGGCTCATAAATTCCATCTCACATTAAGCAGATATTAAACACGTATTTATAAAGGTTTAAACAGATCAGTTCACTTAATTTTCAGTTCTTCAGGCCAAAAAAAAAAACCCCAGAAAAATAAAAAAAAATGTTTCCATGGTAAGAAAGTCTTGCTGTGGCTAACGGGGGAGGATTCTGCATCAGAGCAGATCCTGAGATGCTGTACTGGAGGCACTGGGGGGACAAACAGGGACCTTCCCTGAGGAAGGACCTCAAGAAGGACACAAGGACCGAGCTCAGCAGCACTTTATGGCCCCCTAAGACAGCGTTGATGGACAAGTTCATTGCGTAGAAATATGAGATCCTGCACTTGAGCAGGTTAAGTAGGACTTAAAAGTTAAGCATGAGGCATAATTCTCTCATCTACTTGAAAAAGGGTATAAAAATAGTTTAATTCCCCCTTCAGCTGTAAGGACCAGATCTTTGACAAGTTGCTGTCCATCGATTAAGCTCACACATATTATTCTGAATTTATTTTTAAAAACAAACAAACCCAAAACATCGCCACAACACGAACAAGAAACCACCCAAGCCTTTAGTCAGTCCATTCTAACAGTCTGACAAGGGGTGGAAGTTCAAGCAGAGCTGCTGGTTGGGTCAGGCGCTGCTTTTTGGGTCCATCAGGGTGATTTAATTTTAAGAGACAGACTCCAACTCACCTAGAGCTGATGGAGAAGTTTTCCCTGTTTATCTTAAGCACAAAAAGGCTGGATTTGCTGAGAAAAATCAAGGGTTTAAAGCACAGCAAATAGCAGAAAAGGACATTTGGACTTAGGAAAAAGAGAGAAACCTGAGATTTTACCATTCAACCTACAACCTCCACAAACCAGCTCCTGAGCCGAATCCCTGAACGCAGGCAGCAAGAAGCTTTCCACCGAAACTGGTCTGCTGGGGAGCAATTAGAGAGTAAGGACATGGAGGAGAAATTAAATAAATTCCTTGGTCATCTTCCCCACAGCAGGCACGGGGGAAACTCGGCAGGATCAGAGCGGGAAGGAAAGAATTAAATGACAAGCCCTGGGACGGGCGGTGACACTGAGAGGGTGACCCCCGGCCGCAGGTTGTGGAAGAGCCTCAGATCCCATTATTCCAACAAAAATTACCATCTTTACCTCGAAACCGAGCGCTGGCCCAAACGCTGGGACCACCAGCCAATGCTGTATCCATCCGAAAAAAAAAGCCAGGATGACATTCCAAGCAGCCAGCCCTGTAAAACCCAGCAATTTGGCCGAGACGTGATGAATAATCCCCGAGCTGGTTTTCAACGCTTAATCCACTGGCTGCTTTTAAGACGTCCACAAAAGGCTTTTAAAAAAACCAAAACACCACAACTCCATTATTATTGTATAAAGCAATCTATGCACATAATATTTCTCAAACGCTCTGTGCCTTCAGTCGAAAATTTCTAGGTTTGACAAAGATTGAATATTACTGTCTAGATGAGCATGATACAATAGGAGGAAAATCAGACATCTTTATTCCCTGGAGAAAAGCTGGGGAAAAAAAAAAAAAAGGCAAAACACATAAATTCTCTATTATAAGAAATTCAAAGACTTTGAAATCTGAGGCGAAACTCGGGGCAAAACTCTGCAACTGTGAGTTTCCTTCACATCACAGAATATTGCCAAGAACAAACTTTTGACCTCACTGAACATTTCCATTTTGATCTCAATAGGGCTTTTTCATTAGACATTTATTAGACATTAGGAAAAAGTTCTTTCCTCTGAGGGTGGGGAGACCCTGGAATGGGTTGCCCAGAGAAGCTGTGGAGCCGCATCCCTGGAAGTGTTTTAAGATCAGGCTGGATGAGGCTCTGAGCAACCTGCTCTACTTGGAGGTGTCCCTGCCCACGGCAGGGAGGTTGGAAAGAGATGATCTTTAAGGTCCCTCCCAACTCCAGCCATTCTGGGATTACATAAAATAAGGCAAAAAGATAAGGCTGGAACCATAACCCTCCAGCCTACGCAAGTGATACCCATTGGTGATGCTGTGCAAAAGCTCCAGCGGAAGCGACTGTACCAGATGCTTTGATTTCACTGTGACTGGTGATGGAGAAGCTTTCCACTACAAACCTGCTGCCTGATGCTTCCTAGTCCTCAAAGAGGACAAAGGAGCTCCTCCGCGAAACTCCACAGGCAACACCGTGCGAAGCTACGAGATGAGATCCTTCTTTCCGTGAGGTACAATTAACCTCCTAGCCAGCGGGTATCATTAAAAAGACAATTTCAAAGGGAACCCAAAGGATGGAGGACTTAGATGAGCAAGGAGAACTTCCATAGCTCCGCAGCAGAATAAAACAAGTCTTTGTGCTGCAGGGTGAGAAAGAAACCCCTCCAAGGGAGACGTGACTCTGCAGCCACGCTCTGAGAAGCTTCTTGGACCTTCCCCAGACTCCCATTTTTCAGAAAGAGAAGAGGGGACAAGCTGGCCCACTGATGCCGCAAGCCCCACGCCAGCCCCAAAACTGGGAGAACTGAAAGATAAAATGACAAAGCCGTCGTCTTTCCGTGACAGGGTCACTGGAAACGTGGCACTGACTTGTCCCTTTTAATGAGTGTTAATGTTCTCCTTTCATCTCGGTGGCCGTGGGACGCCAACACATTTATCTGTTTTATGAGTCTCAGTTCAATTTCAAGAGACATTTCTTTGGACACGGAACGTTGTAATTTGCGCTAGCTCCCCATCGCGAGCGGCTGAAGTTTGAAAAATCGCCGAGTGCGTGATCAAACACATTATAAAAATAGTCAGGCAAATGCACCACTATCTTCTCCTCGAGAGCCATTTATAGGGGCCAATCCAAAAGCCATTGAAGTCAATGGAAAGACTCCCGCCGAATTCAATGGGGTTTTGATCGAGTCCTTATTGTGCTATCCGTAAGAAATAGGTCAGATATTTATACATAGTCTTGAAATATTGCGTGCCACCACGCTGGCAGCTTGCCTTTTTGAGTCACAGCGTCACTTCTCTGCCGTACCGCCTGCAAACCCGAGTATTTGGCGAGGCCACCCGTCCAACGTTTCCCGCTAACGCTGCCGCCTCAGCTTTCACCTCAGCTTGGCCCTTCTCCGGCACAAAACCCACGCCGGAGCGTCTCTCCTCTGACCCGGTCACGGTTTCGGGTCCGGTTTGCACTCCCTTTGCACAAGGCTAACTCAAATTTGAGCAGAAAATTGCTCCGGCATCCGCCCAGAGGGAATAACTGAGGGTGCCGCAGCTAAGCAAGAGCCGGCGCCTTTTAACGAGAGCCACTTATGCAACCAACACGCCTAAACTGGGGCAAACACTGGTGAGCACAGATCTATTTTGGTTTGGAAAGGGCTCTTTCCAGCTTCATCTTAAATATGTTCTGACTCGAGATGAGCCAGAGTCGAGCCATTCACCTTTGCATGTTCTCCAGCTCAAATACATCAAGTTAAATTCCTATTAAACCGTACGCGGAGACAAGTCTTGTGCCGTCGGCAAGACCTTCGTTGGAGAGCACGAGTGCAAATTAACAACCTTATTTTGCATTCAGCACGAGCTATTTGGTGATAACTGGCAAAGGGGCTCCAAGGAGGTTGGGTGAACGTTATTTCCACCGAACACACGTTTCCAGTGAAATAATTGTTACTCCCTCACAAAGTTAGTTCCTTGGGTTCCTGTTTGAGTTTAGATGAGGCTTTAAGAGCCAGTATTTCCTGGGGCAACGAACTTCACCTTTATTCATATGACTCGCCTACCTTTTTTTAAGGGCCGTGAAATAAATAAAAGCAGCCTGAGCCCTTTAAAAAAAAAATTATTCATAGGCTTAAATTTATACCAGTGAATCATCCTGCTGAAAGTGGTGATACTTCTCATGTACTCTGAGTAAAATACACGCCTGTTTACCAATTAGTAGGACTGCAGTAGGTTTACTCGGTGTAGTTCCACGTTAATTATTTATAACGCTTTGCGGCACGCTAATAAATGTACAGTAACGTCTCCTCGAAGAGTAATGAGACCTTAGTCCCGTGGAAAGTCCCTGCAGCATCTGTTATTAAAACTTCATTGAAGGGAGAGAAGAAATGGATGGTTTTGCATCTGCAGCGAGAGCAGCAAACTTCTAAGCGAGTCGGATTTCGCCTTTGTACGGTTTGGGTCCTTTCAGTAAAAATCAATGGGGAGAAATAGCAACCACAGAGGTTTTTCACCAGACCTTTTGTAAGAAAAGACACTTTGGGAACGCGTGTCACTGTAATGACTCGTCATTTGAAGCAGGCGAGGCGCGGGGAGATGGGTGAGAGCCTCTGAGGAACACTAATGGAGCTTAAGGTTGGTGTTCTTGTAGGATCAATTTGACTGCAGATAAGTCTTGCTTCTTGGCATGGATGTGATGAATGCTGGGCATGGCTTAAAGATGAGATAATCTGCTCAATTTATTCTTATTATTTATTTGCCATCCTTGTGACAAAATGAATTACGATTCTGCACTGAGCCAGAAGCAGGGATAAAGTTACCATTGGGGAAGAATATGTCATTGTAATAGCATTTTTTTTTTTTTAACTCCCCTGAATGAAATCAGCACACTGAAAAAAATGCTTCGCACATAACCTGGAGGAATCATTTCCAGACAGTGGAGGGGTAAACTGAGCCTTTTTGCTTCACTGTACAAATACAATTACTACAACAGCGGCTTAATACGATTGTTTATACAGATGCTGAGTGTTTTCGACTGCCAGAAAAATCCCTGTCTTTCTAGGAAGCGATGTGGGGCTCAGCAAACGCAGAATCATAGAATCATTTTGTCTGGAAAACATCTTTAAGATCATTGAGTCCCGTCCTGCTCTAGAGGTGGGCTCGGGAGGGGTAACGAGGCTGTGATTTGGGGGGTCCTGACGATGACACATCGCCCCAGCTCGATAGAAACCCCTCTTTCGCCCAAGGTCTGCAGTAACCTTGGGAAGACGCTCCCGTGACGCCGGGGTGGCCAGATGCACCCGAGTCACGCTCGCCTGCACTGCTGGCCAAGCCTGACGTGCAATCTGCAGCAGACCTACCTGCCTTCCCAGAAGCTCCGGCAGCCCCATGCTGCAGTCATTTCTCCTCAGCGGGTCACAAGGTCCAAGGGAGGGCTTTCGGGAGAAAAAAGAAGCGCGGAGCAAACAGCCAGCTCCTAACAGACCACCAAAACCCCCTGTGGTTTTCTTTACTTGACATGAAATCCTACTCCATCTGCTTTCAGCATCTCTCCGAGGAGATCTCCAGCTACCTCAGCATCAAGGTCTCACCCATCATGGGACAACCTGTACAGACGGACGCCAGACGGCGCCTCAACCCCTTGGCCATGAAGCAAGACGGTCACCTAGTCGGTATTTAACCAGTGGCCGGCACAGACAGTTTGAGTACGGGGTAAACTCCCATTCCGCTCCCTCCTCGCAATAATTCGATGCACGGGTTTGGGGCTAACGGTCTCCGTTCCCCAACCTCATCAGAGAGCGAGTATTTCCCCGCGCTCCAGCTTGCTAGGGGAGAAACTCAGCAGTAGCAATAGTCTGATGTTCTACATCCCACAGCCCATTAATTTACTATCAAAGGGGTGTTACAAGGATAACTGCATTAATGATCGAGTCTTTGAAGGGCTGATTGTCGGGTAGCCGAGGACGCGTCAGGAACGTTGACAGGCAGGTCCTTCGATTCACTACGTGAACACAGAGACGAGCATTAACCCTTCATCAAGACTTTGTTTGTTTTCCCTCTCACAAAGAAAGGGCACGAGCCTTTTGAAGAGCTGAGCTGCAAGAAGAACACACAAGGTTAAAGCCCTGAAAAGTCCCGATCAAGGAGCCGACTGGATTACAGCCAAAGCTGCGGCGAATTTCTCTCTTTTTTTTTCCCAGACAGGGATCTAAACACAAAGAAATAGGTTTTTCGGGGAATTCCGCCTAATTCCATCAAATCCTTTTTGTCATTTCTTCGCCATCCTTTAAACATCTGACAAGGCCAATCGACTGCGCCAGGCACGGAGGGAATCGCCGAGCCGGGGCTATAACTCTAAGTTCATTAAGCGTGAATTATTATTTGAGCCAGCCTCAATTTTCACTGGCAGAATTAGACATTCCTAAAATAATGTCCCTGACACATGCAGAAAATGGGCTTTACGGCTCTCACCTTGAACTCCGCCAGAACTCCCACCTCATCTGTTACCCTTCCACGGGCAGGAGACGGAGCGCGGCGCCGCAGCTTCACCTTTAATTATGCCAGGTATTTAAGGGCTAATGTTCATAGAAGAGGAGTATACGAGGCAATAAATGGCTTCTGTGGGTGATTAAATGCCCAAGCAGAACAGAGGCACTTGATAAGCTCAAAGGCCGTTTGCTCGGTTACGCTCCCGACGCAGCGAACTCGATTCCCGCTTCCCGACGAGGAAGGGGAATGTTCAACAAGCTGTAGATGGTGAAAGGAAAACATCAACCTACCGGATTTTATTTTTTTTAATGCTTCACTGTTCAGTGAATTTTGCTCTGCCTCAGTGCAACAACCTCAGAAGCTTAAATGACGGGAGAAATGACACGAATCACCCAGATTGACGAGGACACCAAAAAAAAATTTTAAAATAAAAAAAATCCCACTCTCCAAGTCCAGCTTTTTTCCACAAAGCGAATCCAGGGAGCATTTAAAGCAGCACTGGGACATGGACAGTTTGCAAGGTTTGGTCACATCGTGTTCTAGTAACAACATTCTTCCTAAGTATTTAAATTCAGTTTGGGGTTCTTTTTTAAAATGTTGCATTGCAAAGGTTTTGGGGGTTGGGGGTGGGTATGTTTAATTTTTTTTTTTCTTTGAAACAGTAGGGAGCCTCCAGAAACATCTTTGTACCAGCCTTTCCTTCTGTTTCCAGCTGCAGCCCTTAAACACCAGCCTGGCCATATGTCCAGCTGCACACACACAAAAAAAAAATCTATAACTCTATTTTGCATCAGGTCACTTCCACCCAGCGTGACAAAGGACATCAGCACCGTTTCCGAGCAGATCTTCACTATTTCCTGGCGGTACCCAACCGAGAGCTTTTCCTTGCTGTAAAAACCACCCCCAGAACCCATCTCCTCAGCCTTTTCATTTCCCCTCTACGGGGACGCGCAGCTCACCGTGACATCCCACCGCTCCGGCACGGACAGAGCGTCACCGTTCCCAATATCTCTCTAGAATAAATTCTCCTCCCTATACAGCAAATTCACTCTGTTTTTTTCTTCCCTTTCCCCTTATTTAATAATGATATTTACCTCTCCAGAAGGACACGGCCGTTGCCACACACAAGACCACAACCTAATTTATCCAGTTCCTTTCCATAACTCCCAACGCTCCATTATTAGGGCAACTTTATATTTCTCTCATAGTCAAAGGCCACAGCCCCGGTCACACCATGTTTCAGACCATTAAGAAATAAGTTAAACAACATTAGACCCCAGAGGAAATTTGAGGCCCTCTACTGTTAAGCTTTGGCTGCGATGAAAATTGATCTATTTGTCTTATTCTCCATTTCCTGTCAAGTAGGCGGTTTTCAGCTCCTAACAAGGCTTGGCCATGCACAGCTTTCATCCCAACCGTATCCTCGCTACGGGGTACAAAGCTTCAGACTCTTCCAAGCTCAACTATCCAGTACATTTAAAAAAAAAAGCTTTAAAATATTATTTTTAAACGGGTTAAAAAAAATATTTAATAAAAAAAAAAATATCACGTGAAGGTTCAAAGAGAGCATAGGCTCTTTTCCCTCCCCTCCTCCCTTCTGCTCCTCCCATATAAACCCTCCTATAAATAAAAGATCAGCACTATAACTTGATTTTCCTTCTGGATGGGAAAGGAGCACCCTAGAAGGGGGCACCCTAGAAAGGGAGCACCCTATTTAGACACAGACAAGAAGGAAACAATCCTCTCCAAGCAAAATATTCATGTTTCTTCCAATTTGCTTGGCCGCCTCGCCGAGCTGTTTGTTGTTATTATTTGTTTCCTAGCAAACGGACGTCTCTGTCAAAATCCCCTCGGATTGGGATCCGTTGCCAGCAGCACCCGGTGCCAGATGCTTCAGGAGGTGGAAAAATCTCCTCCGGGAGCCACCCTGGCGAGCACTACTGCACCGGGAGAGGCGTTTCCTTCTTGCGAAAGCCCAAATCTGAATTTAGCGAACACAACAGCTTCTGTGATACCGATATTAATATTTAATTTCTCCCCGAGCGGGATCCCGCTACGCTTGGTGCTGTTCGAAGCAGACAGCGGCTAGGAAAGGATGCTGGGGAAAAAGAGGTGGACAACCTCGTATCAAAGCCTGCGGAGATGGAGAGGTTTGTGCCTGTCACGAGGCACCGAGGGGGATACACCTCCTGAAAGCACGTGGAGAGACCGGAACCTACCAAAATACAGACACACGGCCTTTAAGGTTTGCAAAAGATTCAGACAGAATTACCCCCAAGAGTCCAACAGCCAACCTGAGCATCCCGACGCCTCGCACCCACCATGCCAGCGCGGGCCAAGGGATATCTTCGCTGGGAAGAAGGGAGCGAGGGGAGATGCAGCCCAGGAAGAAGCTTTAAAGGGTTCCTTGGTCCAGAAGAAGGCATCTCACCCATCTCCAGCAAAGCCTGAGAGACTCGGCATCGATTCGAGCCCAGCTCCAGCGCTCCGGGAGCACGAAGAGCCACATCCATTGATCCCAGAGGAGAAAATCTTGAGAGTTCCAGAATTGGGAAGAATTTGGAGCAGCCTGAGCTTTAGCACTGGCTGGCAAGCGTGAGGGTTGCTGTCCCCAGCAGCCCCTTGGCCACCCGCTCCTGGTCCAGATGTGCACGGGTAGGACTGAACAGCAGGGGAAGCGACTCCTGAAGCGCAGCAGATGGTACCACTTCTGCATTAACTCTTTGCTCTAACTGGTGGCAGCTCAGGAGCCCTTCCCCACGTTGTTCCCACGTCCTTGCTGCAGAGGCACCTGCGACGGTCCTGCCAGGGCCACCGTCCTGCTCCTCCTCCACCTCCGACTCCGCAAACGCTGCTTTGCGGTGATTTTATTTTTGCCCAAAGTATCAGTTAGACTAAGAGAAAATATTCTCTCTCATCCCAAACTTTGCTTCAATAAAACGTGACATTTTCCTGCCTTCTTCACCTGCTCACTGCACAGCACGATCTCATTCTCCGGTGCTGATTTACAAGTAGAACTTTGTCATTGATTCAATTTTTTTATTTATTTTTTTTTTTAATTGGAGAAGAAACTCGGCTGCTTCGGTCACATCCCTAAAGTGGCGATTTAAAAACCTGGAGCGAGCTGTTTACAGATCATCAGATTTCTGTTTGGTGCTCCTGAGAGCTCTTTGAAAACCCCAGACTTCCTTTATAACCTTGGGTAAATCACTGGGGAATTATTCCGCGCGGCTTTTATTAACTTGGACGCCGCGTTTCCCCTTGACTCAGCTGTCTGTGAAATGGGAATAACGGGAGCTGCTTTATTATCTGTGGGGCAGGGCTGTCTCTCGCGATCTGCTTGCGCAGCACCCAGCACCGGGGTGCCTGACGTCAGGATGGGACTTTTGGGCGGCCGTAGAAACGGGATGACAACCAGAGTTTGCAAGAGAGGGAGATGGGAGCCACCGGCTCGCTATCGGGCAGAGGTGATAATAGATAAGATAAAGCCTACATGCCTACGCTGCTGTAAAACAAGAAGGGTCAGGCCAGTCTCCCGTACCAATTTGCAACTAAATACGACAAAACCCCAGCAGATGTCCCAGGGAAATAGGTGCTACTCAGAGAAGAACACGGGGAGCTGCTTATTTACTGATGTCAAAAAGCGTGGAAGCAGCTGCAAGGACCCATCAACCTGTGATTGTCCTGGAAAATAATCCCATCGTCTGGGCCTTCTGCGATCAGAGCCAGTGGAAAAAAATAATAATAATAAAAAAAAAAAAAAAAAAAAAAAAANAAAAAAAAAAAAAAAAAAAATCAATCAGGAGCTGAGATTGGAGAAGAGCGATACAATATTTATGGTTTGGGCACTTGAGTCGGGCGCTTCCCGCTGAGGAGGGATGAAGCGCGTGTCCCGTGGCTGCCCGAGCGATGCTCCAACAGGAGCAGAGTCGTCTGCAGCCGTGGGCACTGCCTGCTCTGCCACCCCTCAGCCTGCTGAGGGATTTATAGCAAGGCCATAAATGCGTCACCGTCCCAGGCAACGAGTCCTATAACGTGCTCATCATCTCCACATGCATGAAAGCAAGGGAAGGAATAGAGCTCTGGAGATGAGAGCAGCTACACCCTGAGTTTCCCTGATGTACCCAGGGGATTTTCCCACCTGGATGGCACCAATGCAGAGCCACGGTGACAGAGGAGACCCATCCAGGGGCTAGCGACGGAGAGGAGGAATAAATAGGTCCCACCAGAGCCTCCTCAAGTTGATCAGAGCTTATTAATTCTTACAAAGCCACAAGGAGGTCACCAAGCCCCCAGCTCATTGCTTGGCTTGCTGGGAGAAGCCACAGAGCTGCTCGGTCCTGAGCCGCTCTTGTGCAAGGAGGGCACGGAGGGAGTAAGGAGAGAGTGTCCACGGTGCCGGACACCAACCCCACAACCCTATCAGCCCAACCACCAGCACGTACTGCCCAGCCAAGCCGTGGCAACGTCCCCAAGAGCACAGAAAGCAGCACCAGGGATGGGGCAGACCCCACAGAAGCGTCAGCAGCGAGGGCTGCCGTGGGGGGCGGTGGGCACGGTCCCCCCCTTTCGTGAGCCACCAGTCCCCCTCAGTCTCCAGGAGAATTTATAGGGCTGTCCCAGTGACACACCGTCTCAGTAACCGCGGAATGGCAGTTGTAAAAAATCCCATTTGCCAGCGTATTAGAATCCTATTAACGCTCCCGGCGGAGAAATAACGCTGGCCCTCCTGGCGGGATTAAAGGGACTAGGACTCAGCCTCCGCAGTTTTATGGCCCTCTCCCCCATTTGCTGATCAAACTGACAGATATAAAGCTGCAGGCGAGAAGTGTCCTTGGCCCATAAGCCCCGAGACAAAAAAAAAATAAATAAATCCACCTTTGAAGCAACACGAGTGCCAGGAACAGGCACCAGTACTGCCAGGAGAGTGAGAGGAGCCATTTCTGCTTCCTCACAACATCCTCCTTCCTTCATCCCACATTTTTTGCGGGGTAGATGAACAGCCAGCACAGCACCGTAGACACACAACAAGGAGGACACCGGAGTTGCCTCCCACGCACATCCACGAGCCACACAGGGCGCTGCGGGTACGACCCGATCAACTCCGTCTCATCTCCCGGCCGCTTTAGGCACCAGTTTTGACAAAAGGCGGGTAGCTGCCTAATCATCGCAATGATCACTCATAAATATCTATCGATCCTCTGCAGGAAAAACAACTATTTCGTAAAAGTAAGTGGACGGAGCAGCATCACCCCACCCAAGGGGTTGAACATTGAACTTTGAGTCCCTCAAGGCGAAGCTTGGACTTAGAAGCTGAAGAAGTGACTGTTCTCTAGAGATTTATCATGTCTTCATCATCCCAGGAGTGGGTAGGAGCTCACAGAAAGGGCAGGCAACAAACCTTCACCACCTTCGCTCACCACGTGCTCTCCCGAGCTGGAAACCCACGTGTCCGTTTTATGGACGGAGAAGCGGAGTCCAAAGAGGGGAAGTGACTTTTATGCAAGCTGAGTTCATTTGTCTTCCAGCTCTTACCCATGTAAGAAGCAATAGGCTCCCCTCCAACACATCTCCGCCACGCTCTCCACTCTTGAAATACGATTTTCCTCCTTTTTGTGGCCTTGGGCACAAGGATGCTCAGCCACAGCAGGCCTGAAGAAACTCTCAGCACGAGGAAGAGTTGCTTGTTGGGTTGATTTTTTTCCTTCTCAAGACACAAACAGGAGCCGGCACCGCACGAGGATGCTCCCAGGGCACGTGTGCTGCCTTTTGGGATCTCCAGGGAACCCTGTGCCTTCTCAGGGCAGAGGCAGCGAGGGGATGGACACTGGCAGCCTTGGCAGCCTTCTCCGCACCCTGGGCTCGCAAGCGCAGCCCGGCTGGGGAGAATAAATAAATAATCGCTGGCTGCTTGCTCAGCATAGCTGTAAATAGTTCATGAGTTCCAGGAGATTTATTCCCCTCTTCTCACGTTAACGAGCCCACAGCAGCCATGGAGAGATGGGAAGGTTCAGAGTTTACAGCCTCTAACGGTGCTTTTTGGGGGAGCAGGGAGCCCAGCGCCGCACAGCAGAGACGAGCGGGGCTCATCGGCACAGCCCCACCGGCATCAGCTCGTCCAGCAGCTCCAGCTTGTGCCTGTTCCTGAAAATGGGGATTATAGATCCACCAGCTGGAGAGCAAATGGTTTTTCTAGCCCTTAAGGATTTGCTAAGAGGTCCTTGACGATGATCCCACTTGCTGCCCACCTTCATCTCGAAATGGCTCTATCCATGAGCCCTTAGGAAGAGCCTTCTCGAGAGATTTACAGAGTTGTCTTTGACAAACTCGGGAGATCCAGCTGAGCTCCCAGGGAAACGGTCCATCCACAAGAGATTTGCGACGCAGAGAGGACATGGGAGGGATTAAGAGTTAATTAAGAGGTATAAGCACGACAGCCACCCCAGGGACAAGCACTTCGAGCTGAGGATTGTGGAAGGAGTCGACTATTCATCTAAGTTTTCCTCTGGAGGTCCCTGCTTTATTTCCAAAGCAAACTTGGCCAGAGAGGTTTGTTCCAGGAGAATATCTCCCAGGCCGCCTCTCCCTCCGAGCCACCTACCCAAAAGGCCGGCAAAGCGTGGGAGCTCCAGCAGGCACCCACCCCTCCTCCCAGCAGAGCCAACGCTAGAAAGGCTTTATCAATCCCCGGAGCCATCCAGCCTCCCCTGCTAGGTCTCTTTATTATGTGCCTTGACATTTCAAAGGGTTATATTTCCGCCTGTGAGAACCATCAGTCCAGCAGCACACAGTAATATATGGAGTAATAGAGTCTCAGCACAGCAGGTTTAATCTCATATTGCTGAAGCCCCTGGTGTCCTAGACTGAAGTAAGTTTGTCATTAGGAATTCCTCTCTCCCGACCGCAAGCCTGTTTTTGTTTGGGGTTATTATTTTTCCCCCTAAACAGAAGAAGAAACACTCAAGACTGATTTATGACTTTCCCATTTCCTCCGATGCGATGCAAACTGGCAAGCTCCAGGCAGGAGGAGAGGAGAGAGATGGAGAGAACCCAGCGCTCGCTCTCCCCGCCAGTTGGCGCAGCGGCACCGTGTCACTGCCACCACCCGCTGGGTGACGCCTCGGGGACCCTCTGGAGCCCTGAGCAGGGTCAGAGCTCTCTGCAGAGATGACTCCGCAGCTTCACCCCAGCAGATTTACCAGCAGCGCTCGAGAAGCACAGAAGATTAACGATCAGCCGTGGTGCATCCGCTAATTTAATGAGAGGGCTGGCTCTGAAGGGACAAGGCAGCCCAAGGGAATATAATTGTCATATTTTCCCTGGTGCCAACTTGGATTCAGATGGAGAAGGGCAGCAAAGACTGAAAAATTCACTTTCTCTGCACCTTTCAGGGCTACCCAAAGGAAAGGGGTTGAGCCCATAAAAAGCTGAAAGCATTAGGAGCAGATCCAAGATGTGCTGGAGGCAGCAGCCTGCCCAGGCAGGAGAGGACCCTGGTGCTCCCATGTCCAGGTTCTGGTGATGTTCTTCCAGACTAAGGAGCCTCAAATTTACCTTGCAGTCTGACCACAGCGCATGGAAGAAAATGCAGGCATGAAGCTATTTCATTTTCTCTGGGTATCCCAGAGAAGGATGATGAGCTTCAGGGGTCAGTCTGATTGAGCACGACACACGAGCAGCGACATTGTACCCACTGGAGATGTGCTCTTGCCCTTGCACCTCCAACCCAACCATCCCAACGCTTCTGAACCGCCCCAAATCGAAGCCCAGCAGCCATGAGGTACTTCCTTCCATATGTGGCTCCGACTCCTGGCAGTTCAGCAGCTCCTGTGAGAGCATCACGACCAGCTCTGCACCCAGGCTCAGCGCACGCACAGCTGACAGCAGCAACTCTCCCAGCCACCCCGACCTACGTCACCTTGCTCCTCAGTCGCTGCCCCCAAGCCCGTCAGCTCCTGCAGCTGATGGCACAGGAGCAAGGGATGCAGCAAGTCCTCTCCTGCTGCCTGAGCATCCCCGAACACCTCTGTGGCTGTGACAGCCACAGATTTCAGCACAAACCCGGAGCAAGGCTTGAACACGTGTCTCTAGATCCCTAATGTGACGCGTCCTGATGGCTGTGAGGATTTTCAGACTGTGATGCAAAAGCCAGGATTAAATCAAGAACGGTGACGGGGCTGGCAGCCTTCTGGAGCCATCTTCGGGCAAGAGGGCCCAGGGGACAGGTGAGCTTTGAGCTTGGCTATTGCACGGCTCAAAAAAGAGGGAATGAGGTGCAGAGAGCTGGGACAGATGCTGGATACCAGCTGGAAAGCTCCAGGTAGAGACCTGGCAGCACCACATCCACCTCAAGCTGGAAAACAGAAACCCCACCAGAGCTTCCTCAGAGCCCTTCCCAGACTCCTGGGACAGATGAGCAATACCGAAAGGCTTTCTCTCAGACCCCCAGAGCACAGGAAAATGAGAGAAAGAGTCAAGTGTATTAACCCCAAAAAAGGAAGAAAGGGCTTGGGAAACCTGTCCACACCTGAGGCCTTGGCAATCGCTTCAATAGCTTGTGCTCTGTGGTAGGAACTTTACCCCTTGTTGCTTTCTCCCTCAAGAACCCAGCAGCACAGTTTCATGGAAGCACACGATTAAAAGGTGCCAGGAGTGATGCCAAAACTCCTGGGCTTAACCTCTTAATTTTCCCTTTCCAGTGGAAAGTTTTAAAGCACATTCTGTCTCCTACACCACGAGGATCAGACCCTGGGCCTGCTTGGAAACCCCAAAACAGCACAGCCAGGATTCCCAGGGGAGGCCACAGACTCATGTGCTTCCCGAGGTATCACAGCAGCCTGGCCCTCCAGCAGCAGAAAGGGAACCTCTCTCGCCAGCAAACCAATCACTGCGTATTGATTACATCTCAATTAGCGAGGATTCCATTTGGTGGCGGGATGAGCGGGGCCGGGCGAGGCAGCGCCGGAGCTGGCAGCGCTATCGAGCCTGCCTAACAGTGAGAAAAGTAGAAACAGGTATTTGTCATCCACTCTATGCCAGAAAAAAAAAAAAATCCCACTTCAAGGCTCACTGCTACACGCCAAAGCCACCCTCGTCCCTCCGCAATGCATCCCGGCATTTCCCGGCGCTGGCTCCGGAGGGCAGCGGGGCTGGAGCTGCGAGCCTAAGCTCCAGCTTGCTGCAGAAGAGGCCCTTCTGGAGCAGGAGGAGGCTGAAGTTTCTCCCTCTCTTTTGTCAGGTGCAATTTACTGCAACAGGAGAACGTTTCAGGAGAGATTTGTCATTGTTTGTGGCGGTTTGGAAAGCTCCTAAATATGCTCCGTGCAATCGCCAATGTAAATTGAATAGAAGGAAAAGCAATTTGCGAGGCATTAAAATCCCTCTGCAGGTTCCTTGGAAATGATCGATGCCTGAAACCACGATGTTATCTGGACGTAACCGAGTTGGGCAACACAATCCAATCCCCGAAGTCATTGCCTTGCCAGGGAACTTATCAGCCCGTGAACCACATTGGCTCCCGACCTCGGCGCGGGAGTCGCTGCGCCCACAAAGCGCTCCGCTCCCCATCCCTTAGGGCCCCTTTCGCACAGAGCAAGAGATATCACCCAGGTGATATCGCTCAAGGTGAAGCTGTTAACCCTTAAGAAGCACAATTCTCAGCCCCATGCGCTGTGTCCTCGCAGCCACCCAGCTCCTCCACCCAAAGCACAAGAGCAATCACCTCCTCCCTGACGCCCAAAGAAGCGGGGTCTCTTTGGAGGAGATTCACCGCGCCGGGTGCCTGACAGATCTCGGTGTGCTGCCACACAAGCCCCAAGGCAACGGGTGGCACGATCTAGATCCGAGATCACGCAGCTGAGGGGCAAAAACCCGAGCAAGCAGCAACTGTCCTCATCAAACTCCCGGGCCATGCCCACAGCCAGCGCATCTCCACCAGGAAAAGGTATTACGGTGGTTTAAAAGCCTTTCCAACCTTTCACAGGTTTTACAAAAAGCCCGGACAGCTCCAGCAGCCGCTGTGCAAAACCAACAGCTCTGCGTGATGCCCTTCCCCTACCCCAAGAGCGTCCAGCGATAGGACGAGGGGAAATGATTTTAAACTGAGGGAAAATAGATTTAGACTGGATCTTAGAAAGAAGTTCTCGACCCTGAGGGTGGTGAGACTCTGGGACAGATTGCCCTAGGAAGCTGTGGATGCCCCCTCCCTGGAGGTGTTCATGGCCAGCTTGGATGAGGCCTATGAGCAACCTGGTCTAGTTGAGAGGCGTCCCTGCCTGTGGCAGGGAGGTTGGATTAGATGATCCCTCAGGTCCCTTCCAGTCTAAGCCATTCTATGATTCCCAGATCCAGCCCCGCTCCCCAAAACACACGGCATTAGTTATGAGGCAGCTTCCCACAGCGCCCATCGACCTGCCCGCGAGGAACCGGCGAGAGCGAGGGGGTCGCAGGGGCTGGGCGTTGTTTAACGCGCTGTAGGAAGGAGCGGTGGCGCCGAGAGGCGACAAGAACCGGGACGGAACAGACAACGACGTGACGGGGAGAGGTATCCACCTCCCACGGTGACCGCTGCTCCCTGCCTCCCGGGGCACCCGTCTGCAGCAGGCAGATAGGCAACGATTTCTCCAGCAGAAAAGTTTCTTCCTAATCACATCAGCTCGAGCTGGGCCCGCTGCCCTGAAGCGGCCGGGTTTGTATCTATTTCAAAGCCTTCGCTTATTAAAATAAATTTGCTATTAGAGGCGCGGACCGTCTCGCGCATATCTAAGCAGGAGGGCCTTGGGAGAGCGGGGTTTGGAGCGGCAGAGCAAGGGTAGGAAGCGGGGAAGGAGTGAGCCAGTGAGAAGGGATGAGGGAAAGCGAGAGAAAGGGTTAAGGCTCTTTCCTTTCCTCCCCAGCCCAGGCAGAGCAAACCTCTCTCAATCAGCGTGTGATTGCAATCAGCGGGAAGGTGCCGTTTGCATTAAACAGAACAGACAGGGGAAAAGAAAAAATAATAAAAAACAACAAAAACCCAGGCTGCGCAATCTGCAAAATTTATGTAAAAATCACAAACAACAATAAAAGCCAGCTATTCTTTTTTCCTCTCTGCTTTCTCCTTATTATGATTTTCCCCAAGGGCAGAGGACCGGGATGGAGCAGGGAGCCAGCGCTTCCCGGCCCCTCCGCCTGCCGAACCTAAACCCTCCCTACGTCAAGCTTTGCAATCAGCCTCCTTTACTACTAATTTTCCCTCATGTTTTTTAATTAAATTCTCTGCTTCCTTCAAATACCAGTCAATGAACCATCCACATTTCCTCCAAATACCCTTGAAAACGTTGAATCAGGCAATTAAGTGCCGCGCAGAGCAAAGATACACGAGGAAAGGTCGCCGAAGAAGCGCTGCCCGGAGCGCGGACGGAGGAGGGTTGGGGTAGAACACAGATGACTTGGCCACGCTGGATTTTCTGCGTGCTCAAATCAGCAGCCAACGGCAGCAGCACCCAACCTGCTCCTTACAACTTCAGGGGGGGAATAAAAAGTAACGACAAACCTGAAGATGGCACTCATGGACCACCCTTGCCAAGCCATCCTCCCTTCCTGACCCTCCTTGATAAGAAGGTGCCCGGCACCCTGCAGTGGGATGATGCAGAGCTCCTCCAAAGTCTCCAAGGTCGTCTGGGTTGGATGTGAAATGTGTCCTTCCCCACTCGCCCTCCCCCAGCTATGCTCTAGGTTTCAAAGGTGGCTCCTGACAAGGGAGCTGAAGGCTGAAGACCAAGGGGGGAAAAAAAAAAGCAAAAAAGGCTGAGAAACTTCAGGAGGAACAGTACATTTTGTAAGAAGGCAGAAAAAAAAAAGGAGAAGAAAATATTTTCTTTGATCAGTCTGACATTTGCTGCTCTTGGCTTTCACTCAGCACCATCTCCTGCCTGTACAACACGAGACAGGGGAGTCCAGCAGCTCCATTTATCCACCTGAATCCCCTGTGCCAACCTGGGACCGCTTTCCAGCTCTGCATCAAGACTCGGGAACCGGATGAGATGCGGGAGTTTTGCTCGGCGTCTCGCTTTGAGGGCTGACGACTGTTTGAAGCCGCAGCTCAAAGGGAAGGGAAAGGGTCTTTGAAGCCCCCTGCAGCTTGAGACTGCATGAAAAAGCCCCCGTGAGCCCTCGCCAGCTCGGCAACACCCTCGTTCCCTTTGTGCCGGGGCTCGCTCGCACCTCCGCCGAGCATCGCCGAGCTCACACGAGTCCTCGCTGCTCCGCGGAGTCAGTTACAACCCTGAGTAGGTAAGTGCTTCGTGTAGAACGGCCAAGACTGAGCTGCACTTCAGCTGGGCTGCTCAGCCACCGGGAAGCCTTGGGCTTCACCTTCCCCACCAACAAGCCCTTCCCAAGATGCTGGGCCATCAGAAGAGCTCACGGCGCCAGCAGCTGGGCCTCAAAAGGAGCTGTTCGAAGCGATTTCATCAGCGATACGGAGAAGAAATGAATCCTCAGATGCATTTCTGTGCATCACAACCCTTGTGGGTGAAGATCCAGCCTCAGCTACCTCTGAACCTCCTCCTCATCCTCGGCCGCCTCAGATTTGGCATTCCAGCCGCGGACGCACAGGGATATTTTGTATTTCGAGACAAGCAGCTTATCCCAAAGAGGAAGGGAGATGGTGAGAAGGCAGCGTTTCAAGCCTTGGGAGGACAGGGAGAAGGACAACCAGGCTTATTTTCCCCTCTTGTCCTCACATCGCCTCGAGCAGGGTGACTTTCAGAACCCTTAAACCCAGCCCGCGATGCCACGCAGGGCGTTGCAGGGGCTGCAGCGATAGGATGGGGCAGGGCTAATGATAACTAGAGGCTTTTTAGGCTTTTTTTTTTTTTTTGGAAGAGGAGGCATTAGCCTCAGGTGAGCGAAGAAGTTGCCGGTATTGGGGACAGGAGGCAGGGTCATACGGCATGGAGAAACCTTCCATCTGGAAGCAGAGGGCTGCTCCTGTGCTCTCTGCATTATTTATAGCCCTGCCGAATGCCACCGGCCCCTTTACCCGCCTTCCGAGGGGCTCGCTGAGAAAATGGATCTTTGACTCAGCAATTTTTAACCTGGCCGAAGGAAAGAGAAATACACACACATATGTAAGTATAAAAACCGAATCCAGTTTGGGGAGGTGACAGGGAGCTAATCCAGCCCCCCGAGAGGCCGCAGGCATTGGCTCTCGGCAGCTCGGAGAGAAGAGCCTTAGCTCGTACGTAAATTGTCTGTGGCTCTACCCTCCTGCCGACCTTTATCGCCGTGTCTGTCCGTCCGTCTGTCCTCAGGCTGCGCGCTGCTGAAGCAAACCTGAATCCCAGCCTTTGGGACAGCTCAGGAAGCGCCTAACCCACTCTAGGTGCTGCCATCAATTAAATGAATCTGCACAATCCATCAAAGAAATAAATAAATAAGCAGAGGTGACTGAAGAGCTCCGCTTTTTTTTTTTTTTGCCACATATACACACATGTACTTAAAGCCAATTTTTCAAACCATAAAACACCACTGAATATTTTCCCGCATGAAAAATTCATCCTGTCTCACAGCCATCTAAAAAGCAAATAAGCAAACAAACAAATAAACCCTTCTTGACAGAAAACATCACGCAAACCGTTGCTGACGAATCCTCTTCGCCACACAGACAAAATTTCCACCCAGCCCTCACCGTCCTTACTGCTCCCGCTGCCGGGATACGACAACTAGGCAGAAAAACCCCGGTGATAATCAAATAGCAATAATCAAAAGAGCCTCTGGGAGGGAGGAAGAGGAGAAGGGAGTTATTCCTTTCCCCATCCCGGGTGTACGGATCTGCCTGTTGGCGCAGGTACCCGTCCCGAGCCCCGGCTTGCAGCGCGGCCGCCGCCGCCACCATCTAATTATCACCTCTTCCTCTCCCACATCCAGGCTCTTTAAAAATAGTTCTTTTAATCAGGGCCGCTTCCCCCACCGGGAGCTGCCGTGCAATCCCAGCACCGGTTGCAAATGGGTGCCCCAGATCTAGTTTGGGAGCCGAGTTCCACGGAGGGGCAGGTCCCCGTCATTGGTGAGCGTTGGTTGGGTGAGCTGGTTCTCCTGGCTGGGGTGGAAGAGGGTGCTCCAGCCGCCTGATCCGCGGGGAGCATCAACAAGGAGCAGTTTTTCTTCCGCCTGAGATGGAAATCGTGACGCTACCGGTTCCTGTGGGTGAGGCGCCAAAGGCTCCCGTAACCTCCGCAGATAAAGCCCCTGAGACATGATGCTGAAGACATTTACCCTGGAGATCAGTTGCATCAGACCTTGCTAGAGAGGAAACGATTCCTCTTTCCTGCCCTTTACAGCTCCTCTTGCTAAACTCTGGCTTGGCAAATCCTCTCCATGACAAGCAGTGCGCAAAAAGGCTCCCTTCAACCCAACTCTCCCCAAGCCTGCTCCCATCTCAACGGTCAAAACACCCAGATGGGTTTTTTCAGTCCCTGGTGTAAATACAGCCACAGCGCAGAACCACAGAATGAGTTAGAAGGGACATTCAAGACAATCTATTTCCAATCCCCCTGCCACGGGCAGGGACATCTTCAGCTAGACCACATTGTTCAAAGCCCCATCCTGGACACCATCCTCAGCTTAGACCTGTGCTTCCAAACAAGTCGGCACTAGGGTGCAGCAGCAGGACACGTGCCCCTTGGGTGACTCCTTCAGAGCATACCGCACCCGGGATCTCCCTGTGTGTGCACATCTAGGATCCTACACCACTCACATGTCTCCTTGGGAGGAGAAACCATGAAATACCATCCTTAAAAACAACCAAACCCCTTCCCCGAGTTTGATTTTTTTTGCAGGGTAGATGGTGGTTCAGATGTTAACAGGTAGTCTCCCTCACCCTGCTGCTGTCACCGGTGGCTTTGGCTCTGGGACAGCTCTGCTTGGGACAGCTGGTGGGGAGAAAAGTCAACCAAGCGACAGCCAGCGTCGGCATTCACGAGGCTGAAACCCACGGCGAGACAGGTGGAACAGGCTGTGTTTTTTGAGATGTCCGTTACCCAGAAAAATCTTTACTAGCACAAAAAACAACCCTCCGCCACCAACCCGGAGCAGAGATGGGCTCCAGCCCAGGATACGCGCTCGTTATCGGAGATCAGAAAAAGCTTTAAAATAATTGAAAAGGTAAATAAAAGCGAGGCTGCGAAGGAGAGGGCGGTTGGCAGCGCCCTCCGCTCGTTAGGAAAGGGGAGCACTTAACACTACACAGACAGCAAATTAGCCTTTAATCATCGCCCGCGTTCAGCCGGGTTTTATCTGCCAGCGCCTTTCTCTCAGCCCTGGCACCTCCCTCGCGCCGGCAGCCCCCGGGGACTCCACTTTGCCTCCTGTTTATTCCCCGAGCTGCTTCGTTGTCGCAGATCAGCAGAGCTCGGGAGGCGCGGCGGCAGCAGATACTTCTGCGCAGCCAACGAGAAGTTCACACAGAAAATTGATATTCGCCGCAAATTATTTTGGATGATTTACTGGAAGGAATTAACTCGCGGCGACGCGGAGAAAATGCCAGCGTCGCTGCCGCCTGCCTCCCGCCGTCGACGGCGCGGCTTGGAGTTCAGCCTCGAGTTCGTTTTGTGAAGATGAGGATGGCAAGAGCTCGAAGAAGACCCTGGCGCCGCAACTCCGGGAGCTCCGACACGGACGGATTTGCTGCGCGGACGCTCGAAGAACCTCCGGGGCTGCAGCACAAGTCCCGCAAAATCCACGTTGACCCACCACATTGATGGCAAGTTACTCATGGAATTTAGGGCAGGGATGCTCCGCTGGCACCCCCCGGGGAGGAGGGCCAGCAGGGGTTCTGAGGAGGAACTGGTTTGCTCACGACTTAAACTACACCCTGGTTTTCTAAAAAGGGACGAGGAGGGAGAAGCTCCCACAGGTGACACCCCTGGTTCACGCACTGGCACGCAGGAAGGTTTTGAGAGGGGTGGAAGCACCCAGGGGGCTGCTTCACACAAGCTCTGCTCCACTCCCTCAGTTTCTTAAAGTTGAGAAAATGCCACTGCCCGATCTTTTTCAGCTCTTTTCAAACCTCAGGATGAAGGACTCGGGGGCTTAACACGGGGCAAAAGGAGCGCGTCCCGCTGGGACAGCTCTTCCCTCTGCCCGCAGCTCCTCGTGACGGTGACTCCTGCACCGGCCCCTCTCCTCCAAACCAGGGTCCCCTCGACCCATGCTGGTGTTTGCTGAGGGATCCTTGTGACTCCCAGTGCCTGGCAGCCAGCTCAGCAGAGGGTTACGCTAAGTTGAGAGCATTTAGGGATTGCTCTCGGGCCGCGAACGCACCGGGCCGGCCCCGCTCTTGCCGCCGCTCCGCTGACTTTGACGGGCTTACAGGAGGGATGAACTCAATCCCTCAATCCTGGATTTCCCTCCCACTGCCTCCCTGCTCCTAAATACGATCATCATGGTTTGTTGGAGAGAGGGGGGAGTCCTACACACCCGAAGCTTCCTCAACCATCCACCCACCCACCCACAAACGGCAAAGTCAAGATGAAAAGGTCCCTCTGCTCCTTTCCTCGGTTGGAGAAGAAGAGGAGGTTGGCTGCAAAGCGCCTCGACATTTTCTGCATCCTGGGATTGCTCATAACCCTGCCTAATCCCTTGAGTAGCTTAAAGCACCCTCAGGGATCCGCTGCTTTACAGGCTGAGCCCTGCAAAGCCAAGAACAGCGAAGGACACTCGCTCCAACCCCCAGCCGGGGAAAGAGCCCAGCATCCCGCAAGCGAGGCTGCCCAGAGCCATCGCTGCCCACCTCAAACTCCATCTGCAAGGGGCATCTAGGCTCCCATCCCTCTCCTGGCCTGAAAGCAATGCTGATTTTCATTCCCCGGTCAGTTCGAGGTACAGACATCCGTTGGGAAGGAGTTATCCCGTATTTATCTCCACGCCTGCCCATCGGGACTCTGTCACCCCCGCCCAGCAGGGCACCAGCCCTGCCAGGCTCTGTTTTCCCAGGGCCAGGCCACGGAATAGGCTGTACACAACCACCTAAACGCCGAAAACTCTTCGAAATAAGCATGGAAATTGGTTTCCAGGTTCCAGCAGTTTCTAAGTAATGGATGTTTAGGATAATAATAATAATAATAACAACAATAATAACAAAGTAGATTCTAGAGAGGAAAAAAAAAGGAAAAGCGGAGCATGTTCTTAACACGAACCTCCAAGAAAACCTAAAACAGCACCGAGGGAACAAACAGGGACTGAGAACCACAAGCTGCAGCTGCCTGATGTAACCTCGTGCTCTCGCAGAGGAGCAAACCTCATTTCCCGGCGATCCCCCCAGCCCCAGCTCCTCTTCACTTGATCTTCTGCCTTGATGCAGATGTAGCATATTCTGTCAGGGCAAAATTCGGGGTGAAAAACACGCCGGCTTTCGGGAGACATCTGGAGCGGATCGGATAGGAGTGCGTGCCGAGCACAAGCATCACAGGCAGGCTCCAGAAAAGGCAGAAGGTAACTGAAAATCTGGAAGGCATCAACTTTTGGCTTTCTCTGTTACCAAAAGACATCTTGGGCGACTACTCAAAGCACAGGACGACTGAACTGCTCATTCCTGTATGGTAACATCATCTCCACGACTCTTCCAGCCACAGAAGGAATTTAGTATTTGCCTAAATCCATAAAACTTCCTTAATGTCGAGCTCGCAGCTGGGGGTGCACGTGATGGGCACCTCCCAGGAGCTGGCGAGCAGGCAGCAGATCTCTGCGAGGACAAAAATGAGGATTTTTGAGACCGGGGAACAGCTGGGCAAGACGGGACCAAGGTTGCAGTACAAGGAAAAGCCGTAAGAGGACAGAGGTGCAGCTGACAAAGCCGAGGGAGGAGGGAAAGGAGCTGGGTTCGAGTCCCGCGTTGCAAGAAGAGAGGGGAATTTGCTCTTCTTGACCAAGTATCGAAACCACAGCCGCCAGCAGGAAGTTTTGGAGCGCCGAGTGACGCTCCCCGTGCCTACAGCAGGACCTCCCCACGGCGAGGCCATCAAAGCAGCTCCCGAGGACAGCGGCGAGCAGGGCCGCTCGCTTTAATTACACACCCAGCGCGCGTTACCTTCCCGCCCCGCCCAAATTATAGACACGCCTCGTCGTTCGCTCAAAGGGGCTTTTTCACCCGAGTCAGCAAAACGAAGAGATTCAGTTACAGCCTTTGACTGGGCCTGCTTATTGTTATTTATAATACAATGCATCCCAGCTCCCGGTGGGAGAGACATGTCCGTGCGTTGAAATCTCAGCTGTCTTGTCGGTTAATTGAAACACCGGCACCCGGCTAAGATCGCTTCTCCCAGCCGCTCCGACGCTGGGCGGTGACATCTACCTGCTGTCCCGGAATAGAGAGGCTCCCACTCCAAAGGACACCCGCGGCAGGAGCAGACCTCTTAATAGCCACCAGCTCCCCCGCTCCGAACCCAAGCGCCGCCGAGCTACAACGGGGGGTTTCAAATGAATCTTGGAAGAGTGCTTGGAGGAGAATGGCTCTTTCTGAAGAATGGCACTGAGGGGGGGGAATCCACAGCCATTTCCTCTGAAGGGCTTCAGACCCAGATGCCTTCGAGAAGAAAAGAGATGAATTTTTTTATTTTGTTTTGTTCCTCCCCTCTAGCTGCCCGGTCTCGCTCAATCTGCAATGAAGTCATTCTGCCCGAGTCTCTTCTGTCCCTGCCTCGCTGTTAGGGAGAGGATGCTGAGGTCCAACATGAACTCCTTAGCTGCTGCCAGGGGCACAAAGCAGGAGGACAAGGGGCTTTCCCTCCTGGAGCAGGGCAGGCTTCGCCAGGCTCGTGGGAAGAGCTCGGCTCCGGGCCAGGGACTTCACAGCTTGCGCAGAACAAGGCACAGAGGGGATGATTTCCCTGGCTTGAGGCGTTCGATGCCATCGACGCATGCAGCAAACACCCTCTGACCAACAGCGGCTTCACAAGAAAACACAAACCCAAAACGAGTGTTTGCCCAGTCCCTGTTCACTCCTCATCCAACTTTGGGGCAACACAGCACCCGGTCCTGGCTCCAAATACCCCAGCTCAGAGATAAATACAGATCAACACAGCACCCGGTCCTGGCTCCAAATACCCCAGCTCAGAGATAAACAGCAACAATATAGGGAGCTCCTATGATGCTCGTTGGCTGCTTCTCTCTCCCTCTGCATCCAGCCCTGAGGATGACTTTGAAAACCAATATACACCCACATCTAGCAAATCTGGCTTCCCCTTTCCTGAAGTGGAACTAAATCCCATGATGATCAGGAGCACAGGAGTCTCTCAAGCAGACTGACAGTCCCAGCTAGCGGAGGAGATACCCTCCCATGCAGGCAGCAAGACACGGGGAGATGCGAGCTCCGTGCAAATCCTCTCTCCCCTTCCTTGGCAACTTCATCTCTTGATCATTTCTGACAGCCCAAGTTTTGTCAGCCAGACGCATTTTTTTCAAAAAAAAAAAAAAAAAAAAAGGGAAAACCAGAGCAAGTCGGAGATGCTATTGGGGGAGGGGAAAGGGAATAAGAAGTAGGAGGGAAGGGAAAGGTCCCTGGAGACAGCAGTGAATATGTAAACTTTCTCGATTTCCTCTGCCTACTCATACCTCTGTGTGTTAACAACTAGACAGACATCTTGTATATATTTGATAAATAAGCCTCTCCATTTATTCAGGGGAGTGAATTTGTAGCTATTATGATTCAAATGGCATGACAGGTTCTGGATTGTTGTATTTTTTTGCTATTGAGTTTACAAAAAAAAAAAACCAACATGAAAATTGCAAAATTCAAAGCAATTTTCTTTGGCTACGGATCCTCACAATGCACAGATACAGTTAGATATAGACAAACAACTAAAAAAAAAAATACAAAAGCCAGTCCGAGTGCCTCTTCCCTCGAGACAGGAGGATGAGGGGCGCAATAAATAATTTAGAAATTGCCACCATCACTTGATTCAGAGTGATGGATCTGGCATGTGTTACAACAAGGCACATGCTGTATTCATTACCCATTGAGCTACATTTTAATTTCTCCCTCATTAACCTTATCTGTGACTGGGGTTGTGCATCAAGTCAAATCCTTCGGATGTCAATCAATTCATTAGACGGTTGTTTAGTTTGTCATATGTGCTGTTATCGCTTATTAGACTGCCACGCCGATCAATCAATCAAAAGGCTGCGAGGAGCTGGCTGGAAGGGGACGCACCGCGGTGGGCAGGGATGCCGGGATGCAAGGAAGCAGGCAGGAAAGCAGGGATGCAGGCAGGACTCTGCAGAGGAGGCTGCCTGGAGCGAAGCCCACACCTCGGTAAGGAGCATTAACACTTCACAAAGCAGAAGAGGGGGGGGGAAATTCAAAGAAATTCAAAGAGTTCCCATTAAGCGTAGCTGAAAACCCACAGCTTTGTTTCAGATCACTGAAGCAAGCTATAGGTGTATAAAAATAATAATAATAAGGTTAGCCAAGTGTTTACTGCCAGGGGTTGAAAACTCAGGACAAAGGACATCGTACCGCTCACTCGCTGGCACGGAAAGTCTCCCCACCTCAGCAATCCTGCCTGATATTTGCCTCCCACCGAATTCCTCAAGCATCCCCTGATGTATCAGGGGATAAGGTAAAGGTTCTGGGCTGGCTGGATCTACATCCCCATCCGATCCCACCTTCTTGGTGTTGCCTATTTGAGCGTCATCGCCGCGCACGGGAGAGGGGCTGGATTCAGGCTGGCACAGTCCAGGCAGGAGGGGGGTCCTGGGAGCACCACGCACCCTCCGTCGGAGCCAACCTCGCTCCCTCACACCCATTTACACGAGTGCACCCGAAGACATGGCAAATTTTGATTCCTTTCCTCAGCCATCAGCAAACAGGAAACTCCTTGCCAGCCCCAAAACCTCCCCACGGAGCACTCGGAACCAGTAAGAGCCCAGTAAGCGGGCTGGGGGCGATACTACACCCCTACTACACCCCAGCAACCCAGGTCGCCGCCAACAGAACACCGACTTCTCACGTCTCCTTCCTCTCCCCAGCGTGCAGCTGTGGGTGACAGAGAACAGAGCCCCTGTACCCAACCCAAATGCAATGTTGTGGCCAAGGGTTGCAGCTGACACGAGGCAAACCTTTACTGAGGTTTTTTGGTGCAAGGTTGGGATACGATTCACGTCCAGCAGAGGTGCTTTGCAGGCTCCCAATCTGGGAAGCCGACCGCACTGCTCGTGTGAAACAGGGGAAAAGGGTGAAAAATAGGGAAAGATATTCTCAGTTCTACTGAAAATAGTGGAAAGACGAAGACTGCGTCCAGCATCAATGATCACCAGCCAGAAAACGTCCATTAGAGCCTTTTTCTGCAGAGCAGCAGGGCATCCGTGGCTCCAGGTCCTGCAGTATCAGCTCAGGACTCCCCAATGGCTGTGCTGAACATCACCAGAGGAATCCAGCTCTTAGGTTCACCCAAGAGCCAGGGAGGGCCTAATTACCATCATCTTCCTCGTGGGCAACCTGAGACAGTGAAGCTGACCAGGCCTGGGCTGTATTTGCCACCAAACCCTTGAAAAATAGCGTCCAGCTGCGGTGGGAATCGCTTCACTACAGCATCTTACAGCTCTGAAAGGCAGGCCGGGATCAAACCTCCATAGGAATGCTGACAAAACATCTCAAGGGCTTTGCGACCCGCCATAATCACATGTGGGGTGAGGAGAGTCGCTCCAGATGCCACCGCAGAAGAGGCGTCTTTGCGGTGGGACTCGTGGCGGGAAGATTTCGCTTTCGCTTCCCACCAGCAGAAACGTTGGCAGATGAGGGAAAGCTTCCAGAAGGCTCAGGGAAACATCCACATTTTTTAAGGGGCTGGCCTGAACCCATTAGCACATCTTAATTGCTCTCGGCGCGGAGGAACGACAGACTTCCGCGCGTCTGCCGGGTCTGTCTGCCTGCTCAGGGACAAGGAAAAACCACCGGCGCGCAGCCCCGACTCCTGCAGGCTGGAGGTTCGGTCTCTTCCGTGCACAATCTGTCCCTGGGGCTCCTCGGCTGTTTGCAGGAGGAAGCAGGGAAAGGGAAAGGAGCCAAGGCTCGTCTCCCAGCCCTCCTCTTGGCCAACGCCGGGAATCGCGCCGGGACTTTGCCAAAACACGTGAGCGCCGGAGCCGAGCGCGGAGAGACGCCGGAGCCGTCGCGCACGCCGACGCCTTCTGTGCCTACGACACCGTGGGGACGCGGAGGGGTTGCTCGAGGACAGAAAGGCTTCCCCCGAACCGGGGAGGGAGGGAGGTGGCGGCCAAGGGATGGCATCCCCCCGCCGGCACCTGGGCAGCCCCCGCCGCAGCCGCCGGGAAAAAAAAAACCTTGGGAGCTGCTGCAGAGCAGCGGTTAATTTGTAATCATGGAAACGGCCAGCCCGGGTCAGCAGCTGTCGGCGGAGGAGCCGGGGAGTGCTGCTGGTTGTGATCCCTTCATTTTTATTTTTTTTTTCCATTTCTTTTAAGGGGATTTCATTTTAAAAAGCTGCCTTGATAAGGAATTTAGCAGGGCAAAAATGAGATTACAGCGGAGCTCAGAGTAGCTAAAAGCAGCAGCATTGCTGGGGACTGGGAGGCTGCTGCTTAGACTATCTCTCTATCATCACATATATCCTTCTATCTCATCTATCTAGCACCGTATATACCCTTTAGCTCACCAGCTCTCACAATCCTTGCCCTCTATCCATCATCCACCTATTCATCAACACACATCCAGCTCTATCTACCCAGCCATCACTATAAATATCCCATCCATCCATCTCTCCCAATCTCTCTCTCATCAGAGAGCCCCTTTCCCTACCTACCTTCATATATATACACATATATATCTATACACACACCCCCTTGTCTGTCCATCTGTCAGCAGCAGAGTGCTCACCTCCTCTCCCCCATCCCTCACCGCCCGTATCCTTCTATCTGCCGGCCCATCCATCACGGTCGCCGGCTCGCAGGGCCTGGGCTGCCTCTCTGCTCCATTTACCACCCGAGGGCACCAGATATTTAGCTGTGGATCGTCGGATCCATACCCTACCAAGGAGCAGGTCCCCTTCTCCCTCAGAGAGGGGAGCGAGTGGGAAAGGTGCTGGGAAAGGAGCTCTGAGTCGGTCGCAGAGAGGATGAGGAGAGCTCACCGTGCCGAGCCCGCTGGGCTGGGCTCATCCCGCACGTGCCACGATTTCAAGCAAAATCCCAATCCTCGTGCCGGGGAAGAGCATCGGTGCCCAGCATCCCCCCGGCTCCTGCCCAGCCCCTTGGCAGTGCTCTGCCAAGCGCGAGGGCGGGGTGGGGAGGGGATTTCTCTGGTGCACGTGCCACCCTGGCAGAGCCCGGGTCACCAAAATCCCGAATTCTCCCTCTACAAATAGGTTACAACCAACCACCAGGCTGGGTGCAGCACCTCACCAGGATGGTGCCGGGGTGTGGGGGGAGGGGAGACACCAGGACACGGGATTTGCCGGAGAGAAGAAAAGATGCAAGCGGTGCTTCAAAACTGAAAGCTGTTCCTTTAATTATGGGCTTTCTGCTTTATCACCAATAGCGTTTCTCACACATTCATCAGCAAAGCCGGTAATAAATCAATCGCGGGTAGCCAGGAGCTGCAGTCTGGCTCCTTCCCTTTCTCTCCCCTGCTCCCCGCGAGCTCTCGCCCCATTAGTATGCAGTCCGGCGCTGCCGGTCTGTGCAGTTCTCATCGGCTTTGGACTGGAGCTGGTATCAAGCGGATGCTCCCGGCACAGATTTCACACAGCCAGTTTTGGCTGCGGGGAAGGCAGGAGCTGGCGGAGGAGACGACGGCCGACGTGCCTGCAACTCTCCGGGCACGTGCAGGGGCCCGCCCGCGCATCAGACGGGTACTTCTGCACCCGCAGAGAGGGGGTTGGAGAGGATTTGGGAACGGGGGCAGTTGCAGGCTCCGTCTGCTCCTTGGTTGGTGCATAAAGGTGTTTCTCGTGTCTTTGCTGTGCCCTTGCACTTGAGGTGGCCACAGAAAGCGGGCTCTGTTACCTATCCCATACCCAACAAAGCCACATTTGCAGGACACTTGGGACGGTGCGAGATCCAGCCTGGGAGCTGCCAGGCTTATCCCTTCACACACAGCCCCTGGGCAAGGCAAAGCCTTCCTGTCCCCATTGCTGGTGGGGCTGGAGTGGGATTTGGCACCGGAAACCGTGGACAAGGACAACAGCTGATGACTCTGTGCACAGGCTGCTGGGCACCTGCCCTCTCCTCAATCTGCTCTGTCCTCTGCAGCAAAACCACCAGTTCTAGTGCCTGGCAGTAAATTAAACAATTCCAAATCCTTCCATTTCTCCCCTCCTCTTTCATTTCACTCTCACCTCTTCACGCTTCCCAAATCTCCATTTCCCGTCCCCCTCTATTTGAGAGCTCAGCTCTGCTCTCCACCAGCAAACCCTGGATGCCGGGTGGCAGAGGTCCCCCCCTCACCGGTACCCGCGCTTTCCCATCAGCCACGCGAGCACTGCCCAGATGTGCACAACAGCAGCCCAGATGTGCACGGCGTGATGCCAGGCTGGCGACGGAGAGGGAGCGGCCGTCTCCTCTCCAGCGGTGACCCCCCAGTCACCCGGTGTCTGCTGGGCAAAAACCGAGGAGACAGGCTCCCTCCGACTCCTACTGGAGTGAGCGTGCAAATCAAATTGACCTTGCTCACTAATTGGCCCCCTAATTAGCACTCTCAGCAGAGAAGCAAAGGACCGGGAGGAAACCGTCTTTTTCGAGGGGGCGGCAGAGCCTTGGCCGGGGGAAGAGGAGCAGCCATCCCTCCACGCCATGTGTTTCCATGTGGGTGAGAGGGCACAGCCACATGTTTCACGATGAAAATCCCCTCCTTGACCTACCTGGGAGCTAGCCTGGGAAGCTGGGACCTAAGGTGGAGGTACTACATAACCCAGCGCGCCCTTCTCGTCCCCACAAAGTCCCACACCAAATCACAAGCACCCTCCTGAGATCTCCTCCAGCTCTCCCTCACCCGGGGTTTGCATCTCCGGCACGCACCAGCCGTCTCCCTCCATCGCTCTTTCCATCTCCAGCCCTTCCACAACAACGCACAACATTTTCCCTTTGCTTATGCCCTCCTTTAGCCTGGTGTTGGGAGCTCTGGGCTTGACATTTTCATCTACCGTTATTTACTGGAGGGCAGATCAGAGGAACCGGCCACAGGTGATTTCCCCTCACCGCCGGCTCCTTCGGAGCCGGATATCTCACTGCAGATACCATTAATTCTGCAAATCCCCAAATCCCACCCTCCTGCCACACCTCGTTCCGGGAAAGATGGAGACAAATGAGCTACAAGTGACAGCAGCCGTCACCTGCAGGAGTTGCTCTCCCCGCTGAGCCCCAGGGACGGGGGAAGCCCCTGGGGTCAGATCCTGCCTGGTCCAGGGACAATTAGAGCAAGGGCTGCACAAGAAGGGTGTAAGACCCTCCATGACATCACTCCCCAGAGGTGGGCAAGCAAGCCACGAAAGAGCTGAGGTCACCTCTGCTTAGGGACCGGTGGTGGAGGGACCCGAATCCAGGGCTGGTCCCGCTCCTGCGGAGGGCGAAGCCAAAGAGCAGCAGTTGCAAACCTAACCCCAGGCTTTACACCACTTACCTTCTGAAAATAACCGACTGACACCAAGCGACTGCGGCCACCAGAAACCAAAGGAGATTAATCTGCTACAATTAAAGCCAGGAGCTGCTGGTGAACTGAGAACTCGGGTCACAGCTCCTCTTTGGAGCTGCTCCTGCAGAAGGGACACCTTGGCTCCCAGCTCAGGCGGCCGTCGCCACCCTCCGTTGCTCATGTGGAGGATCAATAAAGAGATGAAGCTGAGCCTGCAGCCACCGAGCTGCTGCTCTGCCCCGGCTGGCACAGCTCGCCCTGGATCCTGCCGGCACCGATAAATCCCCATCTATCAGGGATGATGTCCCAGAAGAGGCGCCATCACCAACCAGCAGCGGAGCCGAGCCGGGCAGGATGGGATGAGTCAGGCACCACCTCTACCTTGCTCAGAGTCCAGAGCAGCAGAGAAACAAGGCCCCAGTAAACCTCTCCTGGGTTTTACTCGCTGCAGGAGCGGGATGGGAGCTGCGCCACCCCGGCGAGCTCCCGGCTCGTTTCCTCGCGGCGAGCGGGGCTGGCAGCGCACGCGGGGAGCTGGGCCCTGCCCTCACCAGCTGCTGCTTTCTGCACCGACTTGCCTCCCTGACCAGAGCTGCTTTTTAATTATTTAATGCGTGCAAAATACCTCGAGACTTCACACTGGAAGGCAGATGAACTGCACGGCCTCAAATTGGTCTTTTCCATCTCAAACTCCTTGCATTTTATCCTGGGATGAAAGGAGCTCTATTAGGCAAAGCGTCAGTATTATTAGATTTCCTTGGAGCCCTAACAAACGGATATTAGATTATTACTGCAGATGCATTTCTAAGGCACTCATCACCAGACTATCTGGGCATCAATTACAAAGATTTAGAGATAAAAAAAAAATGCTTCCCCCAGGAGAACAGGGTACAAAACCCCTTCTCTTTTTGCCTCCTTTCCCCGTTTCTTCCAAATACGTCCCCTCCCTCCCACTACCTTCTGCAGAGCCAGAGCTGCTCACAAGGAAAGCTCACGGGTTGATGGGCAACCCTTCAATCTTTGAAACATCTGAAGCAGCAAAAGCTTTTTGTAAAGACTGGCAGGAGTCAGCTGAAGAGATTTCAATGTGCAAATGGACATAAAAAAAAAAAAAAGATGCAAGAGAAGGAACGAAACGCCGGATTTATTGTTCTAAGGACAAAGGATTTGCTATTAGATGAGATGACCCGACGGCCTGGCTCCAGCACCCACAGGTCACGCCACACAGAAAACCGGTCCTGCTTTAGGGGTGAGGTTCAGGTTGGACCGTGCTGATAACGTCTCTGATAATTCCCCACGTTATCGTCGCCGTTCTGCTAACCCCTCCCAACTCCACAGGCGTCGTGCTGGATTTTGAACACACAAATCCATGGCTGGAAGCGTTTAAAGGCTGAAGAGAAAAGATCAAAGTTGGAGAGGAGGAAAACACAAAGAAGAGGCTTGGCCAGGTCTGCAGCAGGGACCAAGGTGCTCCTCAGCCATCGGGTCCCCAGGCACAGCAAAGCCAGTGTGGGACCACAACACATCGCCCCTGCCTAATCCAGCTTTTCTTGTCCTTCCAGGTTATCCTGCTTCCAAAAAGACTAAATATTACGATGTTTACATGCTCCTGAATTTCAACAGCTAGCTCCAGAGACGGTGACTTGGCCCAGTTTCAGAGCAAAGCATCAAACCCATCCCTTTTTCTGGCAATGTCGAGCCATGCCCATTCCAACCCACAGGTAAATACTTCATGACTCCCCTCAGGAGACGCTTCCAGCCCCTCCTGCTCTCCCTTTGTCTCACAACAAGCTGCCAGAAGGGGCAAAATCTGAATTAAATCTCCTAATTCTTTTTCCAGTGACTGCAGAGCAGGCTCCTTTCCCCGGCACGGCTTGGCTCTACCTCTGCAAGCCAAGCTCAGCTGCTCTGCTCATCACAAAGCATCTTCTCCATCACTGGTGGAGGCAAAGCCGGCTGCTCCGGCAAGCCCAGCTTTGTGCACGGGCCAGACCAGCCGCCTGCCGGGGGAAATCAGCTCTAATCCCATAAAAAGCTTTCGAAAGCGTCCTCTGCTTCTAGCCACGGGCAGGACTCCAACTTGGAGCCAGGCTCAGCAACCCAGCTCTGTCCCCACCAAGATCAGGAGCCCTACGGGCGAGTCACCGCTCAGCACGACATCTCAACGTGTAGATGTACGCGTGTTAACTGTTCCACCGGTCAGATGCAACCTCCAAGCAACACAGCTCTTGGCATCCAACAGGGATGGACCAGAAGACCCTCTGGGTGAAACCTGCCAGCCCTGCGAGCGGGGCTTCCGGGGTTATTAAGCACTTTGCAGGATAACTGGGAAGGTCTAGAGCATCAGCAGGAGAAATCCTGGCCATCCTTGAGCTATGGTATGATCCAGCCATCCTGTCCTACAGGGAAAACCCCAGCGGACACTGGTGTGGTAGGAGAGGTGAAGGGGAGACAGAGCTCAGCTCTGGGGCACACTGAAAGCAGCGGGTCTGGCACAGGCAGGACCCTACGTAGAGGGACTGAGCACGAGCAGAGCAATTTGGCTACACCCAAAGAGGGCACAGCTAGAAAAGGAACCACAAATCCCAGAAAGGGAGCATTACTCTTATGCCATCACTGCAAGGTGCTGACAACAGCAACACACCAGCATGGGAGGGACAGCTTGGTTGGGTGATGGGACCCAACACTGAGTGCCAGGCACAGCCAAAGCCCAGCCACTGAAGAACAAAAGTCACTCCCGCACCTCTTCTGAAGGATTTTACGAGTGACAAAGTCAACGCGTTCAGTCCTCTCAAGATGCAGCCTGACCTTGCGCTGCTGCTCTAAGCGTGGCTGTGAGGGCACTTCCCAATCCCAGCAAGAGTCGGGCATCAGCAGCATTTCTGCTCCTCTCCCACATTCCTGCCGTGCTCCGGTCAGAGCCAGGGAACCTCACTGCCGAAGCCCCACCAGGCTGCAGGTCCCTTCCTCCCCTGCCAGCCCCGCGAACGAGCCACCCCAGCAACCCCGGCACCACCTTCAGTATCTGTGTTGAGAAGAAAAAGCTATTCCAGCAAATCACCTGCTCTGCAAAGGTTTAGAATGAAGACACCAGGGAGGTTCCCCAAAGGTTCAAAGACCTGTCCTTTCCTCCTCCCCTCCATCGCAAGCATCTCCGCATTTCACAAGCAACCTCAGAAAAGGATTCTCGTTGAATCACGGTTAGTTCCTTCGGTTTATTCCTCTACTTATTTTTTCCCAGCTTGAACTCAAAGCTCCTTCCAGCCAAGGAGAGCTGGGGGGAGAACCACCCAGGACTTGACAAGTACTGCAGGAAGGGCAGAAACCTTCCCTACCAGAGCGTTGCTTCAGGTGCCACCAGGCACAACCGAATCCAAGTCAGCAATCGGGAGATGGACGCATGATCTGGGAGAAGAAAAGGGCCCTCTGCACGCTGCTCACTGAGCAAGGGATTTCCAGGGTGCTTTCCTAGATTGTGCGTCACCTGGGCTGCGCTCGATGCCCCGGCCCTGCTGCAATTCTCCCGTGGCGATGGGTTAAAGGAAAAAAAAACCCAGCCAGTTATCAAAATTTCCCAGCAGCAAGGACGGCAGGGCATCGGGGCACATGTCCTGCTCCCATTCCTTCACTGGTGATGTCTCTCCATCAACCTTGCTGTGCATTAGCGGCCACCTCTGCCCTGGGTCAAGCATCCGATGCTTTGGGTCAAGGACCGCATCTTTCAAAGGAGGAGGCAGGACTGGCAGGTTCCCATCTTGGCTCTGCCAGCAGCGACATCAAGCAAGTCACGGGAGCTCCCGCTTCTGCAACGGGCACCAGTTCCTTATGGCCCAGCACCAAAGGCACTCGGACCCACTGTGGCTTCTCCAAAACCATCACTGGTGAAGAAAACCCCTCCAGGAGCACCACAGCTCCTTTTTTCACCAGCCAGGGCTCACCTCCGCAAAAGTTCGCTGCAAAGACGGCAGCGCCCGAGCAGAAGGCTCTCTGGAAAAGCCAATTCCCACAATCAGGAGCTGATGGGATTTCTAGGTGGAAGGGGGCAGAGAGGGGCAGGGGTGAGGGAACCCAGCGCGTCCCAGACGGTCGCTCCGCCGGCGCTAACGCGTCGATAAAGAGCCGCTGCCGACATCTGCTGAGAAATACCTTCCCCGCTCCACACTGAGAATTGCAATCTAATAATATCCCATCTGCACACACACACACACATATCCCCCCCAGCCCCTTTTTTCATCCCTCCCCCACCCAATTACCGAGCCTGACATTATCCGTCATCTTCCCTTTGTGTCGGCGAGAATCCAAATGCAGACGCCGGGAAATTAATAATAATTGTTGTGTCAAAAAGCGGGATGTAATCAGGATGCGGCGTGGAAGCTAATACAAACACAAACAAATGGTATTTATCCTCCCGAAAGATCCCTCCCCTCCCTTCCCTAAGGGCCCGCCGATGATAATACTCATGGAAGAGATGAATCAGTGCTAATATAGGGATTAGGAATAGATCCCAAACCCCAGCCCGGGCTGCAATCAAAAGGAGCGCTCTTAATTGAAATTAGAGCTGGGATTTCGGCGCCTCTGCAGAGATGGGTTAAGCCCATCGGGGCTAAACAGAAGGGAAAATAAAAATAGCATCTTTATTCGAGAGCAAGAAAGTGGGCAATGAGGAGGGGGAAAAAAAAAAAAAAAAAAAAAAAAAAAAGGAAGATTCTCTATGTCTTCAGCACACCTGGTTTTCACAGCCCTGGCTTTTGAGGCTGGGTTTTGTCCCAGCACCGATTCCCACAGGCAGGGAGGGCAGCGGAGGCGCTCCCGCTTCTCACGTGGCCATCTCTCCCCCTTTTCAGCTCGAGTGTGGGTTCAGAAAGGATATTTCAAGATCAAACCGCGCCTCCCGTGCTCCGGAGAAACCTGGGGCGAGCTGAGCTCGGGGTCCCGTTCCTTACCCTTTCCGGAAACTTTTTATCGCTCGGTGAGCGAAACGTGCTCTTTACCTCGGTGCTCATGCCAGCCAAGGGAAGAACCCTTGCTTTTATTCTCTTTATCTGGCAGCCGAGGCGTGCGGGCGCAAAAAGGGACGGAGAGACCACCAGAAAAAAGGGCACAGCTCCTGCTTTTAGTCCTGCTTCGACTCCCACATCCCTCTCCGTGCCCTGGGACCGAGATCCTAAGCAGCAGAAAGACAACTTCATCTCCCGCTGGCTCGCCCCACCAAGCAGCCCCCGAGCTAAGAGCATTTGAACATCTGCCATTTCTCTCGAGGGGCTAAATTCTTCCTAAATCCCCCATCCCAGGCAACAGGGATGTTTCGGAGCCAGGTATTTAACGGCAGCATCTCACTTTCTCCCTTTCCAAAGGAAGCGGTGGTGACTGACTCCTCTCACCCTCTCCCTCCCAGGCCTGCACATCACCTTGAGTGATCCCTCTCCACAGATGCTACTCAAAGGAGTTTCACACACATGAGGAGCGGAAAATAGGATCCGGCCACGGTTTAGTCCCACAAGCCTATTAACAATTCCTGTGCTTTAATTCCAAATTAGACTTCACTTCTAAAAACAGGTTTTTAAATCCTTGGCTCGGGAGCTGTGCCAAAGTCCGTGCCTTCCACTGGCAAATAGGAACCTAGACATAAAACGAGCCCACGAAAAAAACAGCCAGCTCCAAACCCAGCAAAAGTTGGGATTTATAGAATCACAAAACCGTTACGGTTGGAAAAGACTTCCAACATCATCAAGTCCAATCTTCTACCCAACACCACCACAACCACTAGAGCATGTCCCAAAGCGCCACATCCACTCGTTTTTTGAACGCCTCCAGGGACGGTGACTCCACCACTTCCCTGGGCAGCCTGTTCCGATGCTTAACTGCTCTTTCAATAAAGAAACACTTCCTAATATCTAAGCTGAACTCCCCCGGGCGCACCTTGGGGCCGTTTCCTCTCGTCCTAGCCTTTGCTTCGGACCTTCACCGATCTCACTCTGGCTTCCTCCGCCTCTGGACGAGTTGTACAAAAAGCCCAGCCAGCAAAGTCACATTCCCAGAGCTGAGAAGCAGAGAGAAAACCCTGGGTGAAGCTGCCTGCGAGCCTGTGCAGACTTAATTCATCTGCTCGGCAGCGGCAGGTCCTGCAGAGCAACCCAAGGGGTTGCAGGTCAAGAGAGACTCACTCAAGTATGGCCAGTTGGAGATGACTTTGCCGCATTCCTATTCCTCGTCTCAACTTTCGGTATCTCTACAATATCCTCTCGAGGAAAAGCTGGCACGACAGCAGACACGAGTACATTTGAAAAATAAAATAACAATAGCAGCAAATGCTGATGTCGCTGCTCAGCCCAGCTGCATCGCTCCGCGAGGAGGCTCTGGATTTTACAAGCCTCCTTGTATCCCGGCCAGACTCTGATTTATCACTTCGAGCTGCAGAAAGCTTTGCAGACACCGAGTGGACTAGATTGGTCGTGTAATGACCGAGATTTCAGGCAGTGATCTGGTTATAGAAAGACCAAAGTGTAGAAGACCGCCCACCAAAACTCCTCCATGGCGTCGTTTGGATAGTTAATGAATAGAGCACCGGCAATGCGATGAGGACAGCTTTGGATTAGCCTTAAGACGAGGCCTTGGGAGCAGCTCCCAGCTCTGAAGAGCCCGGTTCCTCGCATATTGAGCCACCGAATCCAGCACAGGTCTTGAGGCTGGTCCACAGCTAAATTGATTTTAAACACAGGCACCATCTAGAAATTGGGCGCTTTCGCAGCCAGACGCGTTCGGAGTTGGTCTGCAGCTGGGCAGAGAAGCCCATTAGGAGTTGAGGCATGTACAGCTAAATGAGCTCCCCAAGGTTGCTCAGCGGGGCGAGGATTCATCTCCTCCAGCTCCCAAAACCATGGCTTTCCGGTCCAACACAGAAACCTGGCTCCTCCAGCAGTGGCACAGGTTGATGCCTCTAAAAAAACCCCAGCTAAGGATGACACGAATTGCTCTTTGGCACTGTCACGTGGGCTGGGCCACAGCTTCCGAGGGAATTCTGTGTCCTCCACCTGAAGAGCCTTGCAGAAAAGCAAAGACCTGAGAATTTCTGGTTCCTCCTGCCACCTCCAGACAGGCACTTCATTCCCAGGCTGGCTTTCCTGCCTGTAAAGCACACGTCCGTGCTGCCGGCATCCCGAGGCTGGACAGCCTCCAGGTCCTCCTCCCCGCTGCACCGTCCCCTCGCCGAGCCGGCGCTGCGCCTGCTCGATCCCTCTTCTAGGAACAAATTACACCAGCAAAACGAGGAGCCGGGTGAGGAGAAGCCTGCAAGAGGCGGCCGCTCAGCGGCAAACCCTGTGCCCACGGCAGGGCTGGCGGCCGGCTCACGGATTGTTGGGAGCAGGAAAATTCATTCATATGAATTTGGAATATAATACCTGACACAAGATGTATCGCTGCTGCCACGCTGCAATCCCAGATAAGGACACAGCAGTAACAGATGGAGGAACAAGGCACTTATCTTGTTAGCTGATGGATTTATCTCTCCTTCCCCCCACCCTTCCCCTACATATTCCATAGTGTGCAGAGAGCCACGTTCCTCGGCAGAGCAGCATATGGAGCACCAATTGATTTCTTCCCAACACCCCCTCCACACTTTAATTCAATAAGAGCTGGAGTGGCGGATAAACAGCTTGTTGTGCTAGGAAAATTTCAAAACAGTCAAGAAAATGTCAAACTGTCTTTTTTATGAGTGCCTTTTTTTTTTTTTTCTTCCTTTTTTTCTTTTTCTTTCCCCCCGCCTTCCTCCTCCCGCTCGGGCGCTCAGCTTGGCGGTTGGCAGCGAGGAGCTCGGTGTCTGCAGAGAGCGGGTCCTGCCCTGGCTGCAGGGTAGAAGGTACCAGAGCATCTTCTGTCAGGCCAGTCCGTAGCAGAAGGTGGCTTTGGTCCCATCCTTGGATGGAAACTGGGAACAGAGCGGCTCTGGGTAAAAGATTAGGCAGATGGTTTCATCTGGCAGCTCCCTTAATCTCATTACTAGAGCTGGTGGAAGTTTTTAATGTGAGATCTCTTTCCTTCTCTACCCTCACCCCATTCAAAACGTCTCTTTTTCCCCAAAAAGAGAGACATATTTCCATGGTGGTTGCTTTGTTCAGCACGAATAAAAAGTTTTTAAAACCCACGTTCCATTCTTGGTGTTCTCTCCCTCTCTTTCAGCGCTTTATTTTAGCTCTGAAAAGGAGGAATTATTACAAAGGAGGCAAAAGCACAATTACAAGGTTTCTGGATCTGGCTTAAAAATACGGAGCTTTTTGGAAATACCAGGGAGGTGCTTCTACAGCCCACGAGCCACCTCAGGTGCTCTTGCCCTGCAGACCCCTGTGCAGCGTCACCTTTGCCAGTAACTTAAGCAGAGGCAACTGTCGTGGGCGTGGGGGTTTATTTGGGGACGTGTAGATCCAACCTTAAGTGGACACCAGCGTGTCCCACTGCTCAGGGGTCCCTGCAGGTCTCCAGACCTCTCCCAAGGACTGATTTTTCTCCAACTTCTCAGGAGAGCAGAGACCACCAGAGCCCCAAAGCTCCCCTGGGGACCACGTGTGGCCCAGGCCAACTCTAGTGAGCAGCTCCCAGGGCAGGAGAAAACCACCCCTGAATCACTTCGAAGGAGGTGCTGAAGGAATGAGACCCAGTCCAATGCAAGCACGAGGAAAGAAAAGGGGAAAGTGTTGCCAGAAGCAACACCAAACCCCGTGGATTCCCAACCAATTAAACAGAAGATCTCATTGAACTAAATGAATAAAAATGTGGAAGTTCCTCTGTTTCTTTCAAAACCTCTCCTCCAAAGTCTCTGCACTGACACAGGACCAAGTCCAACTTGACCGTGCTGAGAAGCCCCCACGTACCCACGATTAGATGCCATCGGCGGCCTCAGCACCCCGATCAGGATGTCACACCAGCACCACCTGATCCCACAGCACCGCCAACCGCTGCCGTAGGTCGAGCACAGAACCGGCACCTGCAAACCCCAACCCAGGCCAATACCACCCAGAGACCTCCTGGGGAGCAGAAATCAAGGCAGACAGAAACCCACGGAGCAGGCAGCGACAGGACGCTGAGGGCTGCACATCCCTGCAGGTTGAACGTGCAAGAAGGAAAGACTCTGCTGTCAACACGCTGCCCACAGCAACCCGGGGCCGGCGCTCGCCACGAGCTTTTGGGGGGAGACCAGACCCTCAGGAAAGGGGTCCAAGAAAGGAAGACTCCATCCTGCTGCTCTCTGCCTCCCTGTTATCCGTTTGCTGACGGGCTAGAAGAGGAAAGCGTCTCCCCACCCCCTCTGCAGCAGAGCAGTGCAGAAGGCTGCAGGATCCTGCAGGCAGGCGCCGCGTTTAGCATGCAGGAGAGCGCGCCGAGCGAAAGCCCCGTCTCGTGCCACGCGGTGCACGGGGCCCTGCCAAGCAGCTGGCCAGGGGCTGCGAAACGCCGCTGCAAAGAGCGGGGTGGCGAGGGAATTTGTAGCCCCTCTGCCGCTTCCCCTCTTCTTGGTTGCAAAGCAAGGGCTTGGGTTTGATGCTTAACCCTCTCGGCCTCAGTTTCCCTCTTGCAAAGCCGCAGGGACTGCTCCGGGCAGCGGGGCGATGCCGGGATCCCACCACTCCTCTTGCTACAGCCCCAAACTGTCAGGCTGGACCTCATCTCCCTGCTCCAGGAGCATCAGCTCTTTGCTCCTTCCTTTCTTCCCAAACCGCCGCTCCTCCCAGCTCACACAGGGGACCCACGACCCTGAATGACGGCGGCAGCATCCACGGCTGATGCATCCCGGCCAGCACCCACTNTAAAAAAAAAAAAAAAAAAAAAAAAAGCGCGCAACCTACCAGATGGAAGCAACACCCAGCCCTGGGCCGGGGATAAATCTATTTATTCATTCCAAAGTGGTAGCAGCCCTTCAGAGGATTGCTTTCATCCAGCAGCTCCTCTTGCCGTGCCCCTTACCCCAACCTGGCAAGAGCAGAGGGGTGAGGGGGATGGACATGTGCGGGGTTCGTGCTGCGTGCAAATAGCTCGGGGCTGCAGCACAAACCCATCACATTCCCCTCCGCTGCTGCCTTTTTCTTTTTTTTTTTTT
>VWZK01018388.1:64202-125444 GCA_013396935.1 Baryphthengus martii | reverse complement strand
TTTTTAAACGAGTAGAAATTCTTCCCACTACGCATTAGCGCCCAACGTAATGGTGCAAAGCATTTTTCATTTATCATCATAATGCCAGTCAAACGAACCCCCTAATAACATAAATGCAAGAGGAAAGCTATTAGAGTTTATTTGTGCAGTGGCTTTGAACTCGTCCCCACCGCTCCGACCGTGTAACTGGAGGGGGATGGATGGAGCGTGTGTCTTCAGGCCTTTTCATGGAAAGCTATTCCCTCAGCTAGCCAGAGCCAGCCCTCACAGACCACTGCGACCCCGCACGTCTGCTGAATTACTAAAATAAAGACCTAAATACCTGAAATAACCCAGCCCTGCTTGGAATCACCAGCAGGCACCGAGATCTTTGGAGCCTGCGCTCCAAGGGGAGGTCCTGGGGAACACTGCCGGGCTGTCTGCGCTCCCCTTCAGCTCAAGAGCTCCCAATTCTTTGCCCGTTGTTCCTCCCACAGGTACCTGGAACCCAGGCATCGACCTCCTGCGCCTCACAGCCCCGCGTTGGGCTCCCCGTCCCAACTCTGCAGGGCCAACAAGCGCTGTCAGAGCTTCTCCAGGGCAGCTCGGCCCAGCACTGACCCACAGGCCACACACACCGGGGAGACCAGTGCTCACACAACAACTTTACTGGCGCTGCCAAGGTTCATTTACACAAGAAAACTTCCTTATACGTAAAAGTACTTGGAAGGTTCAAGTCGTTCCTCTCTACCGGTCTTTGCTTTCCTGCAGTTATTCCCATCCCAGGGCTTCACCACAAGCATCTGTTCCTCCTGCCTCGCAGGTCCATCCTCATCACCCCGAACTGAGCCCTCAGCATCCCCCATCCCCGAGATCTTCCAGCTTAACTTGTCCAAGCAGCTTCCATCCCCACAGCAGCTTCATCCTGGAGAGCCATCGCAAGGCATTTCATTTTATATACAATAATTTCCTCATTAAGCCGAAATTAAATGCATATTTCAAAACCTACGAGCGAGAGCAAACTGTTCAGTCTCATGCTTTATTAAACAAAAATTCTTTCTGTGGAAAGAGCCTCGGTGCCAAATGACAGCCCCGCTGATGGGGCCGAGCTAGTCCCAGCCGTGCCGTAACCGGCGTGGCAAGATGTGCGATGCTGGCAGAGAGGACCTGCACTGCGGAGGGAAACACAACAGCGCCCACCTGACAAATTAGTTTACTCGTTAAGTTAAAAAGCCTGTTTTGCTCAACTTCCACAAATCAACGTGCTTAGCAGTCAGGAAACCTGCAAGGGAAGGGATGAGTCCAGTGCTGTTGTCCCAGCGCCCATCTCTCACCATGCAGGAGAGGGTCCCCTCTCCTTCGCCACGCCGTCCATTGGAGCATGGAAAATTCGCTCTCGATACGGTGGGATAGTAAAAAATCCAGGTTCATTCAGTGCCTGGATAGATGGGAGGACAGGAGACGCCGTGTGCCTGCAGCGGAACACGCACACCGGGTTGGAGCTATGTCAGAGGGTGGCTGGTTTAGCAACCGAGCCACAGCCTAAAGGAGGGACCCATCCCTGGGGTATAAATCTGGGACAAAGTGCCACCAGTGAGGCACCTTGTGAGGCGTGGAAGAACATCCCCGTGCCAAAACCTGCTGGGGGTCAGGCTGAGGTGCCCACCAAGTCACCCGCTCGTAGCCAGAACCAACCACCATCTCCCCTCCTGCTCCTGCAGCCCTTACAAAACAACGAAAACAGCCATCGATCAAATCTAGATGTAATTAAAAAGCTCTACCCCCTCCTCTCAGTTTGCAGCTGATGGGACACAGCCCTGGCGAAGCGCTTCCCTGGCTGAGGAGGTGCGGTGGGAGGGGAGAAGGCTTGGGAGGCAAAACTCGGACGGAAAGCAGCTGACACGAACCAAGAGCAAGAGTCAGGGCAGAGGAGGGCTCACGAGAAGGGAAGACAATAAAAGCCAGGGAGGCAGACAGAGATAAATGAGCGTTTCCCAAATATGATCATTTCTGGACATCAACACATGCAATTTAACATCCTCGGAGGTTCCAGAGAAGGATTGCGTCTCTCTGACCCTGTGCACGGGGGGCAGAGGTCCAGGCTGGCTTTGCACGACCCAGGCACCGCCAGCCCACCCCACGGCACGGCGGTGGGAGCTTTTGCGCGCTCAGGGGACTCTATTGCTGCATTTGTGCCTCCTCCTCCTCCTCAGCACAGTCAGCTGTCAGTGGCCGGGTACCGGTGACGCGTCCCCGAGCACCGGCTGAGGACACAACAGCCTGTTTTGGGAAGGTGGCCGTCACCGAGCCCACGTGGATCCCTGTCACCGTGTCAGCAAGCTGGGCCACCGCTGCGAGCTCCGCAACCTCCAGAGATGCCAAACTGCATCCACTGCGTGTGGCTAACTGGGCATCAGCCTCCTGCATTCCATCTGGAGGGACAGCAGCTGGAAGGAGGCTCAGTCCCCCAAATCCTCGTGTTTAACACCGACCCAAAGCACAGAGGGGTTTCTGCAGGGCTTAACTCTGCTATGGTTGGAGGCAGCATGAGCGAAGCATTCGCGGTTGTGGTTCCTCAGGCGCTGCTGGAGGGGCAAATACTACAATCATGGAATTCTTTTGGGTGGAAGAGACCTTTGAGATCATTAAGTCCAATCATTCCCCCAGCACTGCCAGGGCACCACTGACCCCTGACCCTCAGCACCACGCCTTGGAAACCCCTCCAGGGAGCAGGGGGACTCCAGCCCTGCCCTGGACAGCCTGGGACACGCCTGGACAACCCTGCAGGGCAACAAATTGTTCCTCAGCTCCAACCTAAACCTCCACTGGGGCAACTTGAGGCCGGTTTCTCTTGTCCTGTCACTTGTTCCTCAGGAGCAGAGCCCAACCAATCCTGGCTCCAGGTTCTTTTGGAGAGCCAGAAGGTCTCCCTTGAGCCTCCTTTTCTCCAGGCTCAACAAGCCCAGCTCCCTCAGCCGCTCCTCATAAGACATGTGCTCTAGATTCCTCCTCAGCTTATGGTGAGACACCCTCCGGCCCTTATTCTCACACTAGACTCACAGGGAACAGGACTCTTTTTCCTGAGATAATTCAGACAGGGTCTGTTGTTATATCTCAGACTTTGCTGGGTGTCTCCTGACACCACCCAGCCTCTCTGCACCGTTCTCCACGTGTGCATCCAAGCCTTGCACAAACCACGCTTGAGCTGCCGCAGCCCGGCATCGCCTGCTTTGAAAGAAGCCACCCTAAAGCCCATGGGAATGGGGCCTCCCTCCCACTTTCTCCACAGAAACCACTGAAGCAGACGGATCTGCTCTAGCAGCCCTCGGCACCCCCGGCTGCGACACTTGGCTCACGATTGCAGCTACTTTGCGGGTCTCACCTCTGCCCGAGGCTGCTCCGAGATGGACCCATTGCTCCAGAGTCAGACAGTTTGCCCGGCACTGCAACCTCTGTCAGCTCCTCACTGGCATTTGTTGCTTTATTGACATTTAAAGGTCTTTGCCAACCCGACCCCACATACCTTTGTTAGAAAGGACGGGATTCACTTCACCCAAGTGTGCCGCCTTACAGTTCAGAGTCAAATGGAACTTATTTTTGCTTTCTCAGCCCCTACAACAGTCACCAGCTTGGTGACAAGAAGCAATTCCCAGGGCTCCACCAAAGCCACACAACCACCGTACACAGGGAATGGAGACAGGAGGCTCTGCCAGCACAAGCAGCAGCACAGAATTAATCTGGTCCTTCCTACAAGGAGCTGGACACACGGCCTGGACGAGCGGCTGACGGGGTGACCAGGACGACAGCAAACTACCTCATGTCCTCAGCCGGAGCGGGACACAACCAGGAGAAACCCCAACCCAAGATGTGCAAGACCAGGAGAGCGTGGAGAGGATGAGAGCCCACGGAGTGGGTGCTCCATCCCTGACAAGTCCTTTAACGAACTAAGAACAGAAGGACAGACAGAAGGTACATAAAGCACAAACACAACGCGGCAGGACACAGCCCATCGAGCCCCTAATTACGTATCCAAAGGAGCTCAGCGTTTGGGAAGGCGCAGGAAAAAGCCTGAGACTCGGTTCTGCCTAGTAAAGCTGGACTGGAGACTTCAAGGGGGAAGGTAATTTGGGTGAGAGCGGCGATGAAACGATCGAGTTCGCAACCCGACGGCAAGAAAGCGGCGGAATAAGGATAAGGGACTTCAAAAGCCAGATTTCAACATATTCAGGAAGCTGGTAGATGGGGTCTCCCGGGAAAATAATCTGAGGTAGAAAGAAGGGGAGAGCTGGCAGTTACTGAAAGAGACTGTATTACAGGCACAATAGCAGGCTACCCCCGTGCAAAGGGAAGATAGGAAGCATAGTAAGAGGCTGCTACGGCTGAATCAGGAGCCATTCAACGGCCTAGAAATAAAGAAGGAATCAGTAAAAAAAAAATAAAATACGGAAACAAGGGCTCATAACTAGGGACGGGTACAACAGAATGGCAAGAGAACACAGAGAGAAAGTCAGCGGCACTAACATGCAAAACAAGTTTCAATTAGCCAGGGACACGAGAAGAGAACAAAAAGGCTCTTGGATGTGTTCAAAGGAAGAGGAAAAGGAAGGTTAGGTCCATTACCAGGCACACAGCAGAGATCTTCACTGCCATGTTCCATTATAGCTGGATAAAGGAAGGTGCCTGGCGAGCAGACAGCTCCAAAATACACGTGAACAGGGAGATGGGCATTCAGGTCAGAGCAGGGAGGGAAAGAGGAGGGTTAAAAAAAACCAAGCTGGCAGCGACTGCAGAAGCTCTCTTGAGAGCGCTGAAAAATCGGGCAGGACCGTCCCCGAGTCACCGGCGCTGCTCTTTGGGAGCTCAGGAGGCCAGCAGAAAGGGCAAGAAATCTTCATATCTTTAAGAAAAAAGCTGTAGGCAACCAGCTCAACTTCAATCACCGGGAAGATACTAAAACAAACAACGAAACTATCACAGCTTGTAAGTCGCGGGAATTTAATAAAGTGAGAAAAAAAAAAAAACACCAAACAAACACACACAACCTTCGCAACCACCACCAACACGAGTTTGTCAAGAACAGATCATGTCAAACCAACCTCATTTCCACCTTGACAGGATAACTAGGCTTGGTGGATAAGAGGAAAGCTGTAGACATGATGTACCTCGACTTTAATAAGGCTTCTGACGCCGCTCTCGCACGGCACCCTCTGAGGGAAGTTGAGGAAACACGGGTCTGGATGTAATCGCCGAGGCTGGGGGCAGAGGGGAGGAGGGATAACAGCCTGTTGACAAAGCGCTCTCAAAGAGCGCTTATCTATTATTTACGACCAAGCAAGGAGGGCAACCTACAGCGGGATTCCTCCGGGGCCTGTCCCGAGCCCCGCTCTTCTCCAGCATTTGCATTTAACAGCTTCCATCACGGATCCGGCAGCACGCTCGTTAAAATCGGTGGATGACGCCAAGTTAGGAGGAGAGGGGCTGGAAGGGCGCCGGGGGGTAAGTCCAGAATCTCAAATCACCACCAGAACGGAGCAATAGGAAATGCAATATGGATAACTGGGATGTGATACTCTTGGAGAGGGGGAAAAAATAAATTAAAAAAAAAAACTCATGTAAAAAAAAGGAGGAAAAATAACTAGGGAACCACAGGGTGTTAGAGCTGTCCGCAAACTACGAAGGAATCAACCTGGCAACAGAAGATGGTAAATTTGATAAATTTGATGTTAATGTGAGCGTCATAAGGAGGACAAAGGAGAAATATTTTGCACCACTTGGTTTAATTCAAGACCTCACCTGCAGAGCTTCATCCTGACACAGACACTGCGCTTTCAGAAAATACAAGTTAACACCCACCCACTGAGCTGCACCGACCGCGTCACCTCCCACCACAGCACATCTGGCTCTCCCAAACCTGCAGCTGGAGGCTCCCCCTTCCTTTCCAGCTCAACCTAAACTGCATTTGCCACGGTGCAATACACATCCCGAACCGCTGCGACGCAATGGATGGCACAGCCCGGCCACGGACGAGTGGGGCGAGTCCACGGAATAGCGGTGATGTCAGAGAGACGCAGGCAACTAGAGAAAGATGAAAGCCGCTGGGGTTTGCGTTGTCACTAAAAGATTGAGTAAGAGATGACAGCACTCCTCCCGTACATAAAGAACACATAAAGCAAGCGGTGCATAATTATTTGCCACACCCCTTCAAAGAGGCAGCAGAAGAAACCAGCCTCAGAAGATTTTGGTTGGCTCCTTGGAATGATGTTGGCTCAAAGCTCGTGAAAGCCTCGCAGAAGGTCTCCAGGAAGCTACACGACCTCCACCTCCATCAGCTGCCCATAAAGGATGTCCTACCTGTGGGCAGCTCTACTCCCGGGGGACATCAGCTGGGATCCCACCTTGCCCTGTGGTTCTGTGACCCCGCAGGGGTTAGTCAGTGGCAAGCTTTCGGGTTTCACAGCAGCAAGCGACCGCCGAGCAAGCAATTTCTGCGCCGCCCCCGAGATCCGTCCGTGACCACCTGCTCACCACTGGGAGCAAGAGCCGCACCGGCCGAGACAGCGTGACCCCACAAATCACAGCAAGCCACACTCAGCACTTTTATTCTTTATTGTTCCAGTGCAGACAGCTCCATTATTTATCCCGATTACTTATTCATGTCCTATTTCCAGGGACAACCTGCTTGGCTGGATTGAATTATCATAGTCTCTCCTCACGCCCAGCCCTTGTCTCCCTTGACACGGTATTTGGATGTGGTGCTACCACTGGTGACGTAATAACGGTGGCTTTGACTAGAGAGGCATCCCCCCCACCTCAGCCCAGCACGGGTGACCGTCCCGGTGCTCGTTTGTCCCCTCTCCCACACCCCTCGACGTTCTGAAAAGGGAAGGATTGAAAAAGCTCAGCCAGAAGTGACAGTCAAGTCTCAGGCACTGACTGACAGAAGCACTGAACATTTCCTCAGGCAACTCAATCAGAGCAGGTTTTCAGGCCGTCTTTAGAAACTGCCGAAGCTAAACCAACTCGGATAAATATTGCTCCTACCTGGAGTGGCAGCAAGGGCTGGTCATTAAGAGCAAAGCGCCTGCCGGCTAGAATTCAAGAGAGACATACAACATAGTTTTATGTCCCCCAGCACCACAGCATTTTAATCACCTTCATTTCAAGGCTGCATCTCGGAGTGCAGATGGACTTTCATCCGTTTTGCAAAGACTTGAAGGCTGAAAGGTTATCGTGGTGGGTCAGTACCTGTCTCCAAGCTGACTTAGATCACACCGTTTGCCCACGGGCAAGCGAGACTCCAGGTCAGACCTCTGGGAGCAGCCTGACCTCCCACACAAGCCTCCATCACCCGAGCTGAATGGGACCAGCGGCTCCCGAAGCCAGACAGCTCCGAGATACACGTCCTCCTACCCCTGAGGAGCTCAGCTTCCTTATCTGAAGTGCTGACACAGTAAAGTTTGCCCCCCAGTGAGAAAGCATTTAGAGAAGGAAAAGCGTTTCCAAGAGCAAAACATGTCATTGCCAGAACTTGTGATGGCTCCTCTGCCAAGCCCCGTGTGGCATCTGCACCTCCAGGTACCACCCTCAGCGCCTCAAACCCACATCTGCAACATCTGTCCTCTCCATAACTCCTCCTCCCTCCAGCGAGATCACACCGAGGTGGAAGGGATAAAAAACAACCCAAAAGCACTCAAAACGACTGCGTGAATTCCCATAACTCGATGCCTAACTCCTGCTAAACAAAGGGAGGTTTCTCCAAGGAGCGATTCCGGTCGGAGCAGCAGCCTAACTAGGCAGCAGACAGCACTCCAGGCGCACATTCCCGCCTGTCAGACAGCGCTCGGCAAGGTCTGCACCCTACTGCAATGGGTGCTGAGCACCTCCGAGCACGTACGCCTGCTTTTAGCTCGCTGTCGGCTTCAGCAAGAGCTGCCAATACGAAGTGCTCCAGCCAGAACCACTCTCCACCCAAAATATCAGGTGCAACCATTTGTAGTGACTTGCTCAGCATGTCACCATTTTTCTACAGGAAAGAAACCAACCAGGGCAAACGCAAGAAGTCCAGTTGATCCCACGTGTTCATGTCTCCCCTCCGGCTTAATCCTCACGATCCTGACCCACGCGCATCGCAGATCGCCTACCGAACACGTCGACACCCCCACGGAGCTATTTCATGACCTACAAGCAGACATCTATTCCCAGGTCACTTCGAGAGAGCTACAAGCAGGGCTAACCCCCGAGAAATCACAAGCCAAGCACAGAAACACCCCCAGCTCCAACTTCCATCTCTCTTCTCCGAGCTGCCCCTTTGAGGCGCAGAACGGTGGCGGCGGTTGAGCAGACGCTCTAATCGGTGCATCTAATTTCAAAGGGTGTAAGGACCGTGTTACGCCTTGGGATAAACGTGAAAGGCTGCCATTGAAGTAAAGAGAGAGGTGTGTACTTCACAAGCTGGAATTTGGCCTCAAAAAGTCTCTAAAACTGAAATATTAAAGAGCATTTCAAAACATAATAAGGCAGATTAGCAATCAAACAGAGCGGCTTGCTGGGGGACTGATAAGTGAGGAGGATTCCAGGGGCAGATACCACTACCCAAAGAAGGCCAAAAAGGCCTCATTTAGAGTCAAAACAGCTTTTGATCCGAAATACAGCACGGAAATTCTTTTTTTTTTTTTTCCTCATGCATTTTCCATGAGAGAACAAGCGCAATCAGCCTTGTTTTAAGCAGCAATGCTGAAGCTCCCACCTGGAGGGATGGGAAATTGCCCGGTGACTCAGTAGCATGATGCAAAACCATGGCCCCATCCCTCTCGTAGATACTCAAAGTGCCTTGGACTCATTCAGAAAATTCTTTGACCCAGCCCGCTCCCGATTTTCTGCACCACGCAGCGGAGAAGCCGCAAAAGTCTAGCTCCTGTCCCGGTCCTGCGGGAATCGGGTCTTGGATTTTGTTTGCTCGTTAAAACAACCGCGCAGGAGACACCTTTCATCTCTTAGCGCTGCCCTAAAAAGCTGAGAAGTCACCCAGAAGGTTGATGTGGAGAAGGGTTGGGAGGATGGTGAGAGCTCAGCATTTTTCTTCAAAGATTTTCTCAGCGTCTTACTCAGCGAATTCTTGAGACGCAAATAACTAACGAGACGGCAACGTGTTGAGCTGCAAAGGCTGCGGCGCCTGTTGCTACAGCCCCAAACCCTTCCCTGTCTTCAGACCAAAGAATCAATAGAGGTTTTGACACTCATCAAGCTCCAGCTTGCCTTCAAGGCTAGCAAGGAGCAACCCAGGGCCACCTCCGCCAAGACCTCGCTTGCGTCTAGCGATCCTCTCGCCTCCTGGCTCGGCGGAAATCCTCCTGCGCAGGGGAGCTCAGCGCTTTCAGGTCCCTGAGACCGGCAACGCTGAGCTTATTCCCAGCCAGATTCAACGGCTGAATTGTGTCTGGTTTGGGTTGGAAAGTAGACCGTCTCTCTTCTCGTGTTAGACCTTGGAGGCTTCTGTGATATAAAGAAGGGGCAGACAGCTCATGCCCAATCCAAGTTTCACATGTACTAGCCCAAAATGTGCTACAGGTCTACTCAGTCTCTAAAATTTCTGCACAACTCATGAGATATCTCCCTCACCCACACCAAACTCCTTCAAGGTGTCAAAACCAGCCATCAGGAGGTGCTCACCGTGACCAACCACGCTGGAGCTCAGCAGTCCAAGGAAACAGGGTGGGAAATGTTTCTCCCATGATCCCCAACTCATAAAGGGGAGAGAAATAAGCCTCCCCATGAGCTAACTACGATCAGGGTCCCTGTGGCACCTTCCCAGTATGATCTGGGTGGCTTTGCCGGTGCAGCTGGGGGACCATCGGCTGACCCCCCTCTCCCCAGCACGTTCCCAGGTTCACGTGGCGCTCGGCTCCCTGGAAACGCGGAGACGTTCGAGCCTTGTTACTTCAGCAGGGGTCAGGGAGACTGGAAACGTAAGTGTATAATCCTTTCACAAGTTAATTAAAGTACCCATCCATCCTTCCTTCAAACCATTAGGCATGGGTTTTTACAATTAATTATTTGGAACCAAATCAAACAAACAAACAGAAAGAAGAGAGAAGGCACAGCAGAGACAGGACATCGCTGCAGAGGCATCAGCGAGGCTCCTCTGGGCCTCCCAGAGCAACCATGAACCCATTTTAGCCAGTACAAGGGTCTGCTGGAGCTGGGGGCCCTGGTTCAAACACAGGTGCTGCCTCCAGACGCTCCCGCGACCTTCCAAAAGCTCTTCGGCTCTCCTTGCTTTGCCGCCAGCCCCTCGTGCCATGACCCACTGCTAAGCTCCCTAGCCCCCACCTCACCCCTCAGCCCCCTGAAGTGCAAATAAACTCCAAATAAATGATTTACAAGCCACAAGGGCTCCCTTGGTAGGCTGGGGCACTCGGGTGAACAAAAGGCAGCGCTCCCAGCACCCGAGGGCTCACAAAAGCATCTGTAAGACCCAGAAGGAGCTGAGAAGAGAGTGGAGGAGCCTTTCTGCCCGCACGGAGAGCCCAAGAAGGGCTCCTGAATATTGCAAGGAGGGCAAGCAGCTCTTCTCGGCGCTCGGGTAGAGGCTGAGTCCCCAGCTGAAGCTCTTTGGCCTACTTTACCTCCTCTCTTCCATAATCTCTCTCCTTTACCGAGGCTTCGCTTCAACACAGGTACGCGAGGGGAGAAGGGGAGGTAGGGCACAGGGAACCGTCCCTCCTTTTCTCCGCTTTAGCCTCGCGTCGCCTGCCCTCTCATTTGCTGTCACAGCTACGCTCTGTCTCTTATCCCCAACCTCCCTCTCCTCCATGCCCTCCCTACTCCCCATCAAGACAAGGTTTAATGTCTTTCCATCTCTTCCCGGGTAAATTGCAGTGAGACTGCCGGCTGCTCGGGTGGAACACACTGTTTTATATGCGCCATAAAAGGAGAGAACTCTGTAAACAATATTATTTTTAATAAAATCCTAGGCTTTGGCAGGCCAGCTGCTTTTGTGTCTGTCTTAATTTAATCAGACGATCAGCTCTCTCAAGCAGCAAGGGGGAATGAAAAGCATTAGCAAGGAATCAAGGAACTGGTGAGGAAGAGACACGATTTCCATCAAGTGCTTTCTGGCCCAGTGTGTTGCTATGTGAGCAGGACCAAGTTTTTGGGAAACAGATTCCCTGGCTCGTCTGAAAACAACTTTGTCACGGCGCGGGAAGGACACGAGAACATCTAAGCATAAAAGGCTCGTCCTGTAGTGGTTGAAGAGCAGCCATACAGCCGGTCCAGGCTCAGGCTTCACAGTATTTTCAGTTAGAGCAGATCACTGGGGCTCTCCCCGGGCACTGGCAGGTATCTGACATACCTCAATCTCCCCAGGATGAGAATCCTGCCTCGTCTGGTGTCTCCCCACACTCGTAACCGGGTACAGGCACCCAAAAGAGCATCCATCTGCTCCCTCTCCATGGCCAAACCCCAAACCACGCCGGCATGCCCCACTTGACATGGCAAAATTCCAAGCCAAAGCAATACAATGAGAGGATCAAGGATGAAACATGAACTCGGACAAATACAACCCTTCGAGGTCCAGCAAGGCTACGGCACGCACCAGCAGCAGAAAAGCCTTCTCCAGAGAGCAGAGGGGAAGTGAGAACGTTGGCAGCTGGAACCAGAGGAGAGGGAGGACAGCCCCGAGAAGCCCTTGACGCGCAGCTTTGCGAGCAGCAGCCGAGTTCGAAAGGTGTCACTTAGAGACAGCAACAACCTGGCAGAAGCAGCTGATTTCGTGACATCTCTTGTTCTTCAAGGCCAAGCAGCAGCCAGCGAGCATCTGCTGTGAGCAGACAACTCCCTCCCTCCTGCTCCAAACCTTCACAAGAGGCTTTGCTGCCAGAAGGCTCAAAACTCAGCCCTGATGTCCTGGGAGCCTAAACCACTGCAGATGTGATCCCTGCGCCTCCTTCTCCCAGCTTAATTATTCTTGTTTTTCCAGCTAGAGCAGGGAGCAGGAGTTCCCTGGCTTGTTGAGGGTTCCTCCGCTTCCATTCAAAGCCACAAACCCTCCAGAACAGAGATCCTCACAAATACGAAATAATAATCGCTAATTACCGGCACAAAGTAAACAAATTAATTGATATTTACTTGTTTACCGAGTTACAAAAAAAAATGTTAATCGCTTGGTATGTATTTTTAAGATATTAAACTGTGCTGAGGTGCAGCCATAAATATCACCAGCAAAGCAAATATGGTGCTCGGCACTGCAAAGGAATTAAAATTAGTATTTAATTACAAGAAATCGCTCGAAGTTCTTTTGCTACCATTAATCACTTTCAATTATGAATGTAATTAGAAGTCATCTTTTCTCTTTGGGTGGTCGCTGCTGGGACCGGAATCGGTGACCTGAAGAGAGGACCCCACTTTGCTCGCCAACCGACAGCTCCTCGCCGACCACATTAACGGGATCCATCAAGAAGGGGATCCATCAATTAGTGTCTTAATGAAGCTCCTCAGCCCCAAGGAGAGGGTGAGGAGGAGGAGGGCTGAGTTACTTCAGCCCCTTGGCTTGCACTGATTTTTTTCCACAATACCCACCCGCTCGCAGCACAAGAGCAGGATCAGGGCTACCGAGATAGATAAATCCATGCAAAAAACATTCCACCTTCCAGTCATTAAAGGATGAGGTGAAAATGTTATCCCTTGCTAAGAGGAAAAACAAAGCCTAGAGAGTTCCCTCCCAGCCACGCGAAGCTCTAGAGCGGGGACACGCAGCAGCTCGGCTCCATGCCGGCAGAAGAGGAGCGTGGTAGAAGGCACAGCCAAACCTTGCCCCCCTCTGCCCCTTGGATCTCCTCTCTCCCAGTTTGCACCTCCTTTTGGGCAGCCCAGCTGGCTCTGGTGGGTTGCGTTACGGTCACCATCACCTCTTGGCGGTACAGGATGGAGCACCTTCACTGCAGATGTAGTTTTGGGCCATGGATCAGTTCTCAGGGGTGTCTGCATCGGGAGTCGGTGAAATGTAATTAAGAAAAATCAAACTTATTGGCAGTAAAGCTCTATTTTTTTTTTATGAGGAGGTGGCACTTGACTGCTGGAGGGCTTGGAAATCAAAGGAAAGAAAAAAAAGCTGAAAAACTACTCTTCCGCTCAGCGCTAAGCCTCCATCATCACTTTGCCCAAGGTGTTTGGGCCAGCAGAGCCCAAGCCCTGACCACAGGCAGTCAGAGAAATAAATCCATGCACCAGCTTGGAGAAAGGCTGCTGCTGGCAGAGCATCTCCAGCCTGCGACACCAGTGCCCGGACAACCGTAATGCTCCCCCCTGTACTGCTGCCTCGACTCCCCCTCCAAGCCCATTCGGCCTCGCAGCCTGCTCCTGGCACCGAAGGCGACCACAACGTAGAAGACAACGCAGAAAATCCAATGGAAACGTTCCCTTGGTACTTCTGCCCGAGGAGTGCGATTAGACTGTCCTTATCTTGGTGGGAACAGTTGTTAGCAATAATGAAATCATCCAGTCCTTTTCTTTTTGAAATCCAGCCACATCCTTTGGCTCCAGGAAAGAGGGGCAGTGACATGTGCTGTTTTCATAAAATGCCACAAGACAACATATTTCACTGCAATAAATTCCCTTCCCTCAAGTGAAGAGCGAAGGAGAGAGGTTTCAAGGACGAGAAGAGTTTCAGCCAAACTGAGCTGAACCTTCTGCCCATCTGACGCTTCTCGTGAAGCTGGCTCTTCACAATCTGAGGAAGGCTGGATGATGACAACACTTGTCGCTTTCTTCTCTCTCCTCGCTTGTTCCTTCTGTCTCACCTCCTGTGACGACAACAGGAACCGCCCTCAATTTCCATGCCGACGTGAAACCCAACGTGACAACTCTCTGGTGGGAAAGCCCAGCATCTAGAGGATGGCCACTCCTCTCACCATGCTGGCCAGGAGTCCAACTCAAGCCAAAACCTCCACGTGTTTCTCCCAACAGAGACTCGTAGACACCTTGGAGCGGGAATAGGCTTGGAAACCTTCCCTCATCCTCACCGGGATGTTTCAGCACTTGGTTTCAGGTCCAGACCAAGACCCAAACACCATTCTCGGTGCTCCCCTCTTCCAAAAGTCAACCCAGCGTCCCGGAGGATGCCGCCGGCATCCCAGCGAGCGCGCCGCCGCCCGGGCAGACGACACACATCCGTGACTCAGCGGCTCTGCGCCCGAATGAAGCAGGCGCCGTCCTCCCGGGCCGTGCTGCGCTGCCTCCTAATTAGCCGGCTGCATTTCGGCGTCCTCCCGGTATTTGGCTGAGTCTCCCCTTCCCTCTGCTCCTCGCTTATTTTGTTCGCTGAACTAATTGCTGAGCGGCTGCACCCTGGGTGTCTGCTGCTGTTGGAGAAGATTAGTATTTTTACAGAGGGGGGAAAGGAAAAAAAAAAAGATTAAAAAAAAAAGATTGTGTTTTTTAAAGCAGATGAAAGGAGAGCCCAAGGAGATGTGCATTTGACTCTCAAACACGCTCCTTCAAGTCTCCCTCAGCAGTACTTAAAGGCGTTTCCAAAGCAAGACTTTATGAATGCTAAATGAACCCGGCGCCTTGTTCCTCTGCCACAAAAAAGGAAAAAAAAAAACAACTTATCTTTTATATACAATACTTCCTTTATGGTTGACACTGTGCATCACGCTTTGCTACTACCAGCCCCGCTTCAGATGCGAACGCTGACCTTCACAAAGTCAGCGGGCTGGAGGAACGCGCTGCTGGCCAGGGGTCGAGGATCCCAACCGGATCCCAGCAGCCATGTATCGTTTCACCCGCTGCTTTCCAGAAAGGGCAACTCCAAAACCACCACAAATAGGGGAGAGTTCAAAGTCTTGCTTTCAAATGTTGTGATCTTGGATTCCCCGGATAAATCCGGGATGTTGGTGAAGTATCACGTTTTGAAAAGGTTTCTCAAGAGGGATGCGGGTTGGGCAGGGGAACGATGAACCACCACCAGCAGCCCAGCAAGCCAGAAGGACAAGGGAGAAGACACAATGCTGAGCATCCAGCCCTGCAAACCATCTGTAGCACCACCTCTGCCTCACCAAGGGATGCTGGTGGGGTCCTCATTCAGGTGCTCGGCACCCGAACTTCCCCTCATTGCCTAAAGAGCAAACAAGGAGCACACCGAGGCAATCAACACCTGAGCGTCTTTGGCCACGTTGTCATCGAGTCAAGACCATCCAACGCTCTTGCAAACGGAGCCAATCCCACAAGGCGGTGCCAAGACCGCCCAGTTTCTGCTCCAGAGCCCTTACTGAGGACTTCCAGCCTTTCCCTACCTGTGAAACGGGCGAGAAACGCATTTATCTTGGCAAAAAACACACGCTCTGGGCAGAAACCGGTCCCACTCTTAGGAAAACACCCACCCAAAGGAAGTCTTGGGAGATTTAATTAGCTACCGTCTGTGCTGTTTGAGCTTGTTAGGTGCTATATAATTGCTAAATATTATTATCCTCTCCGCAGGTACAGCAGTTTGTTAGGGTAATGATAGTGATTGACATTTCCCTGGCATCTTTCATCCCAACCAGATCCCATATTACTCTATTACAAAACACTGCTCTGCCTCGAATCTCCATATGTCTCCCAACTGTCAACAAGATCATAAATGGCTGCGCGATGCCAAAAAAATAAAGGCACAAAGTGGCTCCTGCGAGTTCGCAGGATGTGTCAGAAGCTGAGCAAGGAGCAGTTCCACTTTACGCTCAAGAATCTTATCTGCACGGGTATATGTATGGTATAGACACGGATATACGGGCTCTACTTCAACATCAACACGGAGCAAAGCCGCAAAAAGCGGTGCTGCGAGGTCCCACAGCACCCAAAAACCTCTCCAATCCATCCTCATCCCGCTCTCCCAGCAAGCAGCAGAAGGTATCACAACCCAAGCACCACTTTAAAAAAAAAAAAAATATATATATACTCCAAGGACAGCAAAGCAGAGGGGCCACCGAGTGATTAATTGGAGACTATCAGTTTGGGATAGGTCTCTAAATTCTCATTAAGTCAGGTGCTGAGGCATCGCACATTAATCCGGAACATTTCCCCTTCGGCCCAAACAAATAAATAACTCTCCTATAACTCAGGGAGAACTGGGTGGAGCCACATCTCTCCCCCTCTCTCCGTCTCTTTCCAACTAACCAGTGAATAAAACATCGCCCGCAAATCTATTAGGCTAATTTTAAATCCTGACAATTTAGCAGCACTTCAGCAAGATAAGAGCCATTTATTAAAAGCCACAGTTCATTAAGCCAAATGCTGCTGGCGTATTTACTCAGAGAAACGGGGCCGGGCTCGGCTCCCACCACCACCAGAAGTCCCCAGAGGAGCAGGAACGATCCTGTTTCACCCAAAAAGAGAGGTCAGGAAAAGCCTTCACCCATACCAAGCCCATGCGGGGCCACGAGCGCTTCCCGTGGAAGGGACCGGGGGTCGGCGGCGCCTCACCCCGTCTTGCTGAGCAGCGTGGGATGGTGAGGCAAGAGTCGTGGGCTGATCACCCCAGGCTATGCCAAGTCTCCAGGAGCTCCCTCAGAGAAGCAGCTCACAGGGCTCCGGGCCTCGCAGCAAACGGCCGCCGAGCTGCACAGCAGCGCACCGGGGACTCCTCCGAATGGTTCACGGCCAGAATGCGGATCAGACACGCACCGTTTTGGACCCACCGTTCCAGATCAACTTCAGAGAGAGGATGGCTGCTTCCAACAGCAAACCCAGAGACGACTATTTAAGAGGAGCCATTTTCTGCCAAAAGCTACCAGATTCCATCAGAGCTTTCCTGCCTCCAACTGCCACTAGCCACCTCTGCTCAACTCCGCCAGCTCCAGGAGAGGCTGGGGCTGTGACGGTGACAGCGGGTGCTTCGGGACACAAGGAAAGCGCTCGTGGTTTCCTGCTTCCAGGGCAGCAGCAGGAAAGGGAAAGAGTTGGATGCACCACTGTGAGCAGCCCTGCTCTCTGGGAACGCGGATTTTTGTTCACCTTCACGAGGGACCAGTTCGACGCTCCACCCAAACCACAACCCCACCAAACCAAGCCACGCGTGAGCCCACCTTCCACCAAAACACGTCTGGCCGGTAAAGACGTGCCTGAGCACAACCTGGCAGAGCAGACGCGGCTCTATCAAGCTCTGCACCAGCTTCCAGGAGCTCATTCCCTCTGGGAACTGGTTGCTGCAGGGTTCCCAGTGGTCTCCGCAGGTGGGGAGCGATGGCGAGGGGATGGAGTTGGGAGGGAGGGAGCGGTGGCAGCATCGCTGCGAGGAGCAGGCGGCAGAGGGCAGTGAAGAAATCCCATCTGGCAGAGTTTGTGAGTATAATTCGTTCCAGCGGGAGACATCCAAGAGACTTTATCAAGTGCAATTGTCCCACTGCGCCTTTCACCTGCACACACTTGCAAGACAGGCTGGAGTCACTACAGAGTCTCCCTTTACAGTCAGAGCTGAAAGGAGCATTATAAAGGTGAATTAACATTTAAAAAGAATGTAAAAAACCCAGAACTGTTCTAATGATGATTAATGGGAAGCTATAAGGGAGGCCATGACCTCCTAGTGTCATTAAATGGATTGGCAGGTTTCTGAGCATTAATTATAAATAGCCACAGGAGTTTGAGTGCTTAGCAGAATGATGATAAATCCATGACACAGGCAGAGGGACAAGGAGTCAGGAGTACGGGGGAACACGTGCCGGCGTGCGCACGCACAGGGCTCGGCGTGCAAGGAAAGGCGGCTTTGCACGTGCGCTCCATGCAGGAGAGAGACGGAAAGCCCAAAAAGTGGAAACGAGTCCGTCTGAGCACGCTTCTGGTGTTTGGGTGGATACGAGGACGGAGAAAGAGAGAGAGAAATGGGTAAATGATAAATTAGGCCCTGCCAGTCAATCACATTTTCTAAATGTTTTATATCCCAAAAGCTATAAAAGCAATATTCCTTTCTGGCCTTATTGGAGCCATTTCTGCAAGGCAATCACATCTGTTTCCTCAGGGGGTTGAGCTGAACTATGTCTTGGCTTTTTTCTTTTTTTTCCTCCTCTTTTCCCCTCCCCTTTATATTTACTCTCTAGCCTGCTAGCCAAGAGGGGTCAGAGCATGCATACAAATAGGCAGGAGTGAAAAACAAACAACCCCTGAAACCAATGGCCTGCGGTGACAAGCAGCCAAAACCAGGGCTGGAAACCTCTCCAAATTCCCCAACCCATTAGCGAAAGCGATAATCAGGGGCCGCCCGGATTTTGAACCGGTCAGCTCTCAGCCTCAACATTTCCTTTGCTTGAACGTGCGTTATCCTGCCATCGGATTGATACGACGGAGCTCTGCATCCCGGGGTTGCTGCCACGCACTCCCTGGGACGTGCCGATCCACCCAGCCTGCCTGGGATCGGCAGCGTCGGCCCAACGGCATCGCCTGCGCTGTACTTAGAGAGACGCTCATCGAAAAAAAAACCCAAATGCCTCTCCAAATACCACGGGGAGCCAGAGCTGCTGCCACGAAGGTACCTTGGCTCCTTAAGGCAAGGAGCTGAGTTTTTGCAAGGGGTATGAAACCAGCAATGCCAGAGCCCCGGGGTGTGGGTCTGAATAAACACAGGGGGATGAATGGAGCCAGGACCTCGGGCTCATAAACAAGCTCTCCCGGCCAAACCACATCGAGTGCGGAGGGGGAAGGCCCCTCTCGCTGCCAAGGAAGAGAACAAAAGGCTCTGGGTGGGATGCCAGAGGTGCAGCCCCGTGCCTGAGCACCCAGAAACCCCCCACTTGGCTAGAGCCCCAGACCCAGTCAGGTGTCCGCATCAGCAGCCACATCCCATCACCCAGTATCCCCAGTATCCAGCCACAGGGCATTTCCACTAGGACTGGGATCCCCGTTTCCTCCGGCACTTTTGCAAACCGCTGGCTTGGCTTCTGCCCGCTCCGTGGGGAAGCAAAAACACGAGCCAAAAACCCCTCCATCGAAATTAAAAATATTCCTGTTCCTATTTAGGTTTAAGTATCATTACCTTGCTGGGCTCTTCCAGAGGGAAGCATTATTTCAACTGATTGGGAAACGGTGGCGGAGGAACAGGTTCTCCATACCATTTTCTTCATATCCTATTAGTTGCAACACAATTACAGTGAATACATCAATTCTTAGTCTCAGCAGCTCCTGGAAAGAGCCACCTATTAAAAAGCCGGCTTATTAATGGAATTGTACATCCAGGATTAATCGGGCCGCGTTGGCCATTTCCATTTCTCACTCCGCAAGTGCTGCTTTTGTTTGCTTAATAGGCTGAAGTAACTTGAGAATGACACAACTTCGAGCTTCCCCCCATTTGCCGCGCGTACCGCCAGCAAATCTAATATCGCTTTCCGTTCCGGCGTTGCTCTGGGATAAAACCTGGAGCACGATGCCAAAAAAATCCACGCAGCGGGGCGGGGAGGAGGGAGAAGAGGCTTTCTGATTCTGGCAGAGCCAATGAGGGGAGACCCCAAATTGATGTAAAGCTTTAAACCCCGCGGGAATTCGCAACACCAAAAGAAACAACACGCAACCGCCCACGCGAACGGGCTGGACGGGAGCCAGGCTACGGCTGCAACATCATCTCCTAAGCGCTTCGAAAGCCTCCAAGCTGCCCCCAAGAGCATCAGCCCCCAGCAGGCAGGAGTGGGGAGCTCTCCCGGTCCTCCCCACTCCTGGAAAAAGCTGACGAGCGTGGGATGCTGGTCCCATTTGCCAGGCACGGGCCGCGCAGCTCGAAGCGAGAGCCGCTGCCTCCCAGCACAGCTATTCCTGTGGCAGCAAAGTCAATGCATGTTGAAGCATGGTAATATAGTATGACTTTTCCCTTTAATGGAATTTTTCTAGCCCACTAGGAAAAAAAAGACTCCATTAGCCATACTACAAAGGCTCCTACTTATTAGTATTTTAGAACGGCGGCGAAAACATTTCTTGAATCTAATTATTGCTGACAAATATGAAAATTGAAATCAAAGTTAAATTTTCAGCTACAGTGCCTCGTACGGCAGCAGCTCGCCGGCTCCCAACTATTGCATCAACACATTTATTCTGCTGAGAAGGCTGCAGAGATTGGGCCCCCCCCCACCTCCCATCCCCTTCCAGCCCACCCCTCCATCTTCGGAGGCATTAACTCTGACATATTCATCTCAACAGCCGGAGCCACGGAACTAACTTCACGTCGAGCAGTCGCAGGCAGACGGCGGAGCAGAGCAAGGCTTGCAGGGGCTGAAGGAGAAAACGAGGCTCCTTTTTTTTTTTTTAATTTATTTTTATTTATTTCCAACTTTGCGCTCTCCCGACCCCTTTCCAATGAGATCTCAAAAAAAAAAAATGAGTCTCTGGGTGATTTTTAAATTTCTCAAGATCGAGGATCTGGAAAGGAGGGGAGAATGGAGGGAGGGGGGGGGAAAAAGCCTTGTCAACAATTTTCCTTGCTCCTACCTCCCCCCCCAACATACTGTAAAAATCAATCCCCTTTGTCATTTTGCTCTGCTTGTGTGAATGTTTAATGGCTGTCGAGGGAGATAATGATTGCTGCTAGGAAATTCATTTCAGATTTGCTATTTATAAAGTACTTGGTGCTCAGGTGGGAAATTAACATAAGGAAGGGGGAAAGGGACCGAATCGGAGGAAAAAAAAAAATTAAAAAAATAAAAAGAGCAGCAGGAGAGGAGGATGAGATGCTGAAGGGCTGGAAGGGGCTGCCACCCTAAAGAGGATTCCCATCTGTCCCCACCTCTCCTGGGACAGAGGAATAAGGCTGGCACATGGTGAGGGTGGCCATGCTGGGGCCAGACTGGTGCTCCCAGGCACAACCAGTTCTTTCCCAGCGTACACAGGATGCGGAGCTGGGATTCTCGGCCCAGCTTTCACAAGCGGTGATGCTCCTTGCACACCATCCACCGCAAATCCTGACCACCACCTGATGGTTTGCATTCTAGCTCCCTTCTTCAGGCTCCTCCCCCAGACCCTCATCCCTCTGGCTTAACCACGAATCAACTCGGAGCCCTTCTTCCTCGGCAACCTGTTGGCACCTGTTTGATTTTCCGGATCCCGAGGGGATTCCCATCTGCGGTCCCGCCAGCGGTACGCACGCTGCCATTGAGTTGCTAATTCCACGTCTCAGAAGTTGCTTTTCACTTTCTGATTTTTCAATAATAGGCTTGGTATGAATCCCTTAAGCTTCTGAAATAAGCTGAAAACTGCTTTTCCAGCCATTTACATAAACACAAGTGGATCAGAAGGAATAATCATAGTTTATGCATTATTTGGGGGCTTTGGAGACGGCTGCTAATACCATGTCAGGTTTTGAAGCCCAAAACTTAGGAGGGGAAGCGCTGACACGTAGAAAAGCGGCACAAAATAAAAAGGTAAACAATAAATAACACCTATCTTTAAACGTCGTCTTCAACGACAACGTGGTTTTGGCTTCGCCACTACCCTGGGCCTCTAACGGATCCCGCGCCCCGTCACTCCGGTTCATGCGAGGGCTGCATTAACAGAGGTGTTGCTCAGGCTAAATCCAAATTTCCCTCTTGCCAGCCAGCCCTGCCACTCTTCCGTGTCTTGGCCCACGATCAAAAGCCCCGGTGCTGGCTTTGGGGATTGACTTTGCCAAAAAAAAAAAAAAAATATCACAAAAAAGAAAAAGCCTAATACAGGCACCCTGTGATCTATAAATACCATCTGTCCTGGAGAAAGGGAATAAAAGGTAGAAAACAACCAAACCAGCCCAGGAACTTAGTGCTATTCACTAGGACAACTTCTACAAAAGGAAGGAGGAAAAAGGCCCCACTTTAACACGGAGATATGACGGTATTAATGAACTTTGCTCTGCTTCAAGTGCTTGTCACTCTTCCAACGAGGCGGGTCACATTTGGCTTTCAAAACCGTTCTTGAAAATCAAGAACGGCATTTCTGGCAAAATCCAAACAGTAGCAGAGGATCTGTTTTGAAGAAATAACAATAAAAAGAAATGGAACAAGGCTCGAGACTCGGGGTTTTTTTTTGATACCGCTGGAACGCTGCCTTCGGATCTCTTCGGCTCTTTGAAATCAGTTCACAACTTTGTACGTAAAGCTTCTGCAAGTTCCCAAACAGAAGAAAAATGATTCCAAAAAAAATCAACCCTTATTTTTTCTCCCCAGAATTTACTTTCACTGTGAATTCACGATTGTTCTGTTTTATTTCGTGTCGGAGTAAATAGAAAAAACCCCTCCGCTTCATTTGTAACATTACACAATTTCCTGTGGCATTTCCTAATCTTTAGCAGCTGCTGTCTCCCATCACAAGTCACAGAAGGATGTGAACCAAGTATCACAAGCTCCTTTCCAAGCTAAATTAGGGTTGCTAAATTAGGGTTTCCCTGTGCTCAGTGATGTACAATCACATAGTGGGGGGGAAACGCCCAAATCCCAGTTAGCCACACCTGACACGGAGAGGGGAAAAACGGCCGGTATCCTTATGGAACGCGTGGCCAAGTGAGGAAGGACCGTGCAATGAGGCCAAACTGCTGCAGGATGAGCAAAGGCCATGAAGTCAGGACCCAGGACCTCCAGGCTCACAGCGTCTTTCGCTGCTCCTTCCCCCCAGATCCCTGCTGAGCACCCGCTCCCATCCTGCTTGCAAGGCAGACCCACCACAGCTCCAAAATGAAGCGCTTGGCACGAGCCATAGCTTCTTAGGATGGACAGAGCGTCCTCATGCAGGGTGCTGAGCACCCCTGCACCCTACTGATGCTGAGGTCCACCCACCTCCAGCGAGCCCTCGAGTCCTGCACCGGCTTTTTCACTTGGCAGCAGCTCCGTCGCCGTGGGAAGGCGGAGAACGTCGTGCCAGCTCCCATCACCGCCTCCCCAGCACTTTAAAGGGAATGCTTTAAAGGGAATGCTCCAACCCCCCCTAATTGATGCTCATCAGGTCCCTGGGATCCTGCCTTCCCCGCACGGCCGCTACAAAGCGTCTCGGCGCCGCGGCTCCTCGGCCGCACGGAGCTCTGAGCAGAGGAGCTTTTTCGGCTCCCCTCGATTAGTAAGCGAAGCACACAGGAGATGGAGGAGACTGAGGAAGGGAAAGCAAGGAGCAGGGCGGGGAAGGATGCCAAGAACCAAACACTGACTTTAGTGGGAACAGTCAACAGGACAAGGGGGTCAAGAGGTCAATTAATTTACAACAGCTTTCAGCACTGGACATATTAACTGTAAGCGCATCAAAACCCCACGATATCCTCCTTGGCGGGAGATAAGAGCGCGGCCAAGGCAGCACCTCTGATTTATTATTAACCGAGAGCGAGGTGCGTGCTTCGGGAAGGAGGAGGGAGGTGGCGCGCTCCTCCGGACCAGCAGCCACAGCTCCAAACGTGCTGGGAGCACCGGGAGTGGGATGCCTGGAGGGTGAGCCAGCACCCATGAAAGGGGCCCCTGGGATTAGGGTGCTCCAGAGGATGCAGTGCCAAAGAGCTCACCCTTTGCAGCTTGGGGGTTTTGCCTCTAAAAGCCACTAAAGGCACAGAAAGACCCAGCAGGATGCTGGCTGAAGATGAGAGTCAGCAGCACAGCTTGGACTTCCACCACAGAATCCCAAAATCTGGCACCTCGCTCTTTTTGGCCCCTATTTGAAACCGAGAGCCCAACTCCAAGTTGCAGCTCCGAGGCAGCCGTGAGCCTTTGCCATGGACGTCTGAGATGCATCATGTTTGGGTCCCGTTGAGTCTGATGGGATGTTTGTCACTGTGCATCAAAGCAGCACTACCAGTAACTGGAAAAAAAAAGTTTACAAAAAAAATCATATGTACCCTATTCAAAGCTTTGCTCTAGGAAAGCATCCCTTCAACTGAGGAACAAAGCAAATTTTGGCCTTCACTGCCACTACTGAAGTTGAGGAAGCAAAGACAGATGCAAAAGAAGTTTTTTTACTCTGATCTCCTCCATGGCCAGAAAGATCCTCCCCACGCGGTGCTCAGAAGGCTGCGGAGGAAGGCTGGAGCCAACCTCGGCTGTCTGCCTGCGAGTTGCCTGGGAAGCAAGCTGGTGAGCTCTCTACCCCCATTTCCCACAGCAAACAGCAAGCCCTGCTTAACTTGACCTAGATCTGTCAACTGATCAATTTTTTTCCCCCCATAGGGAAAAAAATAAAATAGGGGGGATATCACAATACAGATATTTTTAAGCAAAAGCTGCAAGAAAAAAACATGAAGCAGACACTTCCAATATTGGATGAGCTTGTCTCATGCACAGGTCAGGGCTCAGACAAGAGGAAGACAGAAAAAATATGTCAGGGTTACTATGATGGTCAAAATGCCAACATGGTTTAAGAAAAGTGGGGTTTGCTAAGCACTAGCATATCCCAAAACTGATGGCAGCCTCCAGAGCAACCAGCACCACCAAGGCTTGTAAACAGGGATGGTCCCTGCGATGCTTCAGAAGTTCAGTTTCACCCCAGGTTTATTTAAAGCTCACAGCTACCACCTGATCTTCTCTACTCATCAACTTTACATTCGTCTCCTCTGGACTGGTCAAGGAATCCTAGAATGGCTTGAGTTGGAAGGGACCTTCAAGATCCTCTCATTCTGACCCTCCTGCCACAGGCAGGGACACCTCCCACTAGAGCAGGTTGCTCAGAGCCTCATCCAGCCTGGGCTTAAACACTCCTAGGGATGGGGCTCCACAGATTCTCTAGGCAACCTGTTCCAGGGTCTCACCACCCTCAGAGGACAGAACTTCTTCCTAATGTCCAGTCTGAATCTCCCCTGCTCTAGTTTCAAACCATTGTCCCTTCTCCTATCCCCACAGGGCCTTCCAAAAAGTCCCTCCCCAGCTTTCCTGTATCCCCCTTCAGATCCTGGAAGCCACTATAAGGTCTCCCCAGAGCCTTCTCTTCTCCAAGCTAAACAAACCCAACTCCCTCAGCCTGGCCTCATAGAAGAGGTGCTCCAGCCCTCTAATCATCTCTGTGGCCTCCTCGGGACCTTCTCCAACAGATCCAAACTCTTCTGGCTAAAGATCTCTCCGTACGCACAGCATTGTGCAACCACAAGTTCCCTCCTCGCTGTGTTCTGCCAGCCCACCGCTGCGTGACCAGATGATCAGCGGAGGGCTGCTCTTGGGGAAGCGCCGAGACCCCACACGTGAAAAACCCCCACGTGCAACACTCCGCTGAGCAAAGCCACCAAGCAAACCCAGACCCCACGCCGTTTTAGGTGCTATTCCACATTTTTGAGCAGCGTGGCCTGCTTCCCAAAGCGTCTTTCCAGCGGCAAAGGTTCCAGTTTACGCTGCTGAGTCTTAAAAATGTGCCAATTAATCCCAAGCGGTGTCCTGATTTCCAGGGGTGCTGGATACCTGCTTCCAGCTCGGGTTAACATCAACAGGAATGACAGATGTTCAGCACCGCTCCAAATCAGGCCGTTGAGGAACCGCAGCGCGTTCCCTTCCTTTTATGTACTACATATAACTGGGTTATCTAATCATGTAGGTATTGATTATTACTGTTATTACCTATTAAATAGCTATTTTCTGCTGTTGGGGTGAATATCACATTTTATTGACCTGCACCGTAACCATTATCCACCATGAAGTCACATCCAATATTTTCCCCGGGGAACAATAAATCCGGGTATTCACAGAAAGATGTCGATAGACGGAATTTTTCTTATATACATTCATTAGCACAATTACCTTCCCTGCACAAACTGCCAGAAGCTTTCCCTTCCAATCGAAAAAAAAAACAAAAACAACTCCAAAATCCTGATCCACGGGGTGCTCCCGATTCCTGCAGCCCCCCCATGATGTGTCTTGGGGCCAGATCCAGCCTTTCCACGGCACACGAGCGTAGCCCGGGGTTGGGTCCGGGAGCTACCCGTGGATAATTCTCTCGGATGTTGACATATGCTATTATTTTACATACCTATTTCAGCTCGTATGCTTATTAGAATAAGGTCTTTATGCTAATTTGTAAATCAAATTCCCATAATTCTTGGCTTACTGATGCTAAAGGCCCAGCTAAATCTTCTGCGACCTTTTAGCCCGGTTAATCCTTTTACACACAGTTGAGGGAAGAGTTTTCCTCTCTCTACCACTCCCCCTGAGCGCTGGGGTGGGGTTTTCACCCTTTTCCTCCAGAAATCCAGGTGGGTGCGAGTCAGGGACACCAGGCACACGTGAGTCCATCTCCCTACTTGGAAACAGAGAGAGAAGGAAAAGAAAATGCTGCTGGGTCCTTAAGCGTGCTCTAGATATTCCTTGGCGCTATTTAAAAATCACGTTGAAAAAAAAAAATATAGCGAACACAATGAGAGCTGTGTTGGCAAACAGCCGCTCGCTTCCCAGCGCCCGGGGCTATCCCAGCCTTCTGCAGCCTCCCTCTTCCCAGCTTTGTTGCCCAAGACACAGCCGGACCTCCGGCTAGCTCTGCCCTTTCCACGCGCTGGGGTGATGGATATCTGACGGACACCTCACCCCCGTGGAGATGCAGCATCCGAGCAAGCGCCCCGGCCTTGTTCTCCAGCATCAACACCCAGGAGGCAACAGCTCCCTTGGGAACGGTGGAACAAAACCACACGGGACGTGCCGGGGCTCAGCGGGCTCCGTCCCAACGGACACGACGCCCAACAGCTCCCGCTTCCGAAAAACCAACAGCGGATCTGCAAAACTTGGAGGGCCTGGGGATGTTTGCACAAATGCAGATGGTCAAGCACTTATGAATTATCCCACTTCACGCTCCACTTTACTCTCAAGCACACTCACAAACCACTTTTCTTATTGTTTGTTTGGCTGTAAATAGGTAAATGACCTGGAATATTGATAAACTGCTGCAGAGGGCAGCACAGATCTCTTGAGCTATTTGTAGTAGATTTGTGCAAAACACAGTTTTCCTGCACGACCATCATTTTCGCATTTCCGAAGGCGAGCCAGCTCCGCTTTCGTGTAGCAAGCCAGAGAGAAAAAGTTAGAAATTCAAAAAAATACCATGAATATCACAAGAGTCCATGAAGCAGCAGCCCCACACTGCTGATATTTGGGAATGAATAACCCCCCATTTCTCTAAACTCCCTCAGAAAGCTTTTGCTAAAAAGCAAAATTATTCTTGAGGGGTGGGTTTTTTGGTATTTTTTAACGACTCTTAAATACAATTACACAATGAAACCTGCCGGGGGGGGATGCTTTCCCTAGTATACCAAATATCTCCCAGTCCCAAAACAGCCCAAACTCTTTGCTGCCCAAGGCTGCCCTGTGCAATACTTGGCCCAGTACTCCACAGCTTTGCCCTGGATCCCCCCACTCTGGATCAGGAAGCAATACAGCTCCCTGCTTCCCCCACCCCAGCAGGGACTTGGGGACTTCTGGCACCCACAGCAGACTCCTGCAAGGCAGGGGGCTTGAGGGTGCAGTGCATTCCTCCCCATCATTCTGCTGCTGAGAGGAAATAAAAAAAAAAAAACAAAACACTAAGGAAAAAAAAATATCCCTACTTTCTGCTTTGTAAGCCTTGCTGGGAGCAGGGAGAGGAAGCGTAAGAGATGACCAGAGGCAGGGAATAAGACTGCAAGGGAGCCAAGTCAGGAGCTATTAGCAAGCGTTCAAAAATTAAATAAATAAATGAACCACAAATTCTGGGCGGGGGAAGGGGCTGAGGTTCCCACTCCCGCGAAATCCCCGTGGGAGCCTGGGGTGCAGGGATACCAGCATCCCGAGCAGCGAGCCCGGGAGAAGGAAAGCGAGCTCGAGGAGGGAGAGAGGGAGGAAGACGAAGAGGAGCAAAGCCTTGGCGTGGAAGAGGAGCAGTGCCTCGGCGTGTGCTGTGCATGCTAAGCAGCCCAGGCCGGTGGATATGGCAGGGGTTGCTCTCTGCAAGAGCGGGCCCAGCCTGCCAGGGAGAGAGAAGTTGGAGCGGGGATGGGGGGTGGTCATCTCCCCAGCCCACAGCAGCCCCCAGCCCACCGCAGGCAGCCCCCTGCCCCACACAGGTAGGGCTTTCACACCCTACACCCCCCTCCCCCGAGTCCTGCTGCAGAGGAAGGGGGAGCAGGCAGAGCTGATTCGGGCAGGAGGACGCGCAAACCCCGTCCCCGGCCCTCGGCGGGCACCGGAGCAGCGCAGAGGTTGCTGGCTCCCGCTGCCGGCTGAGCATCCTTTCCCCGTGTGGGAGAGCGCAGCCATCCCCTCGGGATATCTGCAACCCCCCCCTGGGGCGTACCCATCCTCCCCGAGGTGCCCGCATCCCCCCCTCAGGGTGCCCGCATCCCGGAGCCTCGGGTACCACGGGCCGGGCGCATCCCCGGGCACGCTGCACTGCAGCCCCCGGGCGCATCTCTCCCCGCTCCACCGGCGGTCCCGGGGCAGGATGAGGCCCCGTCCCCTCCTCCCCCGGAGGTAACCCCGCTCCCACAGCCCCTCCAGATGGCTGCGAGGAGACTAACGCAAGCTGACAGGCTCGGCGCTCCCGGCCAGATGGGGCTGGCTCCCGCCTCCTCCTTTTCTCCCCTTTTTCCCCTTGCTTTTTGCTCTTTTTAATTTTTTTTTCTCCTTGCAACGCCCTCCCAGAAGCATCAGTCCCCAGGGAGGGGAGGGAAGCAGCGGTGTTCACTTGGGACAAAGACTTCCCAACTCCCCAGCCTGGGGGGAGCGGGCAGGAGCTGGGGCTGCACCGAGTTTTTGGGACGACCTTGCAGACGGGTCCGGCAACGCAAAGGCGGGGAGCGGAGGGCTGCATAGAGATGCTCCGAGCCCCCCCTCTCCCCCCCAGCCTGTTGGATGCATTGCTCCTGCAGGAACTAAGTTGAGATGATAGAGTCGTTCGGCGCTGGTTCCCCCCCCCCCCCCCAAAAAAAAAAAAAAGAAAAAACATCACCACGGCGGGAGAAATTCCCCCCAGCCCAGTGCGCCGAGGGGAATTAAGCACGACTTGGGAGATGCCGCCGTGCTGTACCCGCATCCGCGCATCCCCACCACCCCACTTGCAACTTAGCAGCGGGCTGGGGACCCTCTCCCAGCTCTGCCCCCGCTTTAGGGGCTCCTCACACCCCTCCCCAGCCCCTCCCGAGGGTGCTACCGAGGGGCCGCGCATCCTCCACCCACCTCGGCTGCATCCCCCGTCCCTCCCGCCCCGCAGNCCCCTTCATCCTTCACTCACCTCCTAATCCTCTCTCCCCCTCCCCGTTATCCTCACATCCCACCATCATCCTCATTTACCCCCCTCCCCGGGCATTCTCCTCGTCAGGGAAAAAGGGGGTGACACCCCCCCTCCTCCCAATCCCCCCTCCGAGGGTGACTGCAGCGGTGTCGTGACTCAGTTTCACCATCTGTGTGATGATGGGGGGGGGAGAGGAGGGGGGGGACTGACTCCACTTGTACCACCCCAAACGAAGAAATGTCCCTCTGCTTTTTGGGTGGCTGGAATCTGTGTGGGAGAGCACCAGCAGCGCCCCAACAAGCCTCTCCCTCCTATAGAGCTCATCTCATATGGAAATTGTTCTAAAAGCAAATCTAGTAGGGAATAGCTCTTGAATTCATAGCAAAAATCTAGGGTTTTTTNTTTTTTTTTTTCCCTCTCCCCTCCCTCCTTCCCCCCCGCTCACTGCCTGGCGGGGAGAGCTTTAAAATCCAGCGTTTCCNTGCAGCGGTGTCGTGACTCAGTTTCACCATCTGTGTGATGATGGGGGGGGGAGAGGAGGGGGGGGACTGACTCCACTTGTACCACCCCAAACGAAGAAATGTCCCTCTGCTTTTTGGGTGGCTGGAATCTGTGTGGGAGAGCACCAGCAGCGCCCCAACAAGCCTCTCCCTCCTATAGAGCTCATCTCATATGGAAATTGTTCTAAAAGCAAATCTAGTAGGGAATAGCTCTTGAATTCATAGCAAAAATCTAGGGTTTTTTCCCCTCTGTCAAGGCTTTTTTTTTTTTTTCCTGTGTTCCAACCAACATCATCCACTTCTTCACATCAAGAACAGGAGACGGTCTTGCTCCAAGCAGCATCTGGGCCCCCTGCACCCCCTTCACTCTGAAGACGCTCCCATTAAACTCTCACCACATGCCAATTTTAGTGCCTATTTCCCAAGGAAGAACAGACCGATCTTTCTCCAACTCACCACCACTTCTGTTAGTACCACAACCCAACGTGCCTACACAAAAAGGGTCCTCAAGACTAAAACCTTGCTTTTTTTTTTTTTCAGCCTTTGTCCAACACAGAGTATATTAGAGGAACCTATCCCTGAGACTTCCATTTGGCACAACTTAAATAATATCTTGTTAAATATTCATTATTTTCATTAGCGGTAGCGACGGCTCGCTTTGTTGCTCGAGGTGACTCAGAGTCCTTTAAAACAACATCAGAGGCAGAAAAATGACAAAAGAAAAAAAAAAGATATCTTGGCTTTTTGTATTTATTCCCCCTCAGAGGCTTCCAAAATCTGAGCTGTTCGCTTTGCAATTCAGAAAAAGATTTGGCTGCAAACTCTGGGAAAATCCAGCTGTGTTTCTCTCTCTCCCCTCTATCACTGCCACCCAGAGTCTCTCCCATCAGCCCTGGGCCACTCATTCTGCTGAGGAAAGATGACAAACCACAGGCACCGGTCCCTCTCCTCAAGTCCCATCAACAGGTCTGACAATAACAATCCGAACGTCAAAAGCTGTCAGCCAAGGAGGGATCAGCAGCTTTAACTGCACACATCCAACAGCCCTATGCGATGCCTGCACATCCCTGCTACCAGCCAGCCCAAGGGGTCATGTTGTCCCTAACCAGAGACACCCATCCCGCCACCCTCGGGTTTTCCACAAGACCCCCAATGCCATCGCCCACCAACTTTCACGGAGATCTTGCCAAAACAGCAGCTGGTGCGAAGTCGCAGCCTGATGCACAGAGCTTTCAGCTCTCCTTTTCCCTCTATCGAGTCTTGGTTGAAACCATAGACCTCAAGGAGGTCCAAACGCTCCAGAGCTCACTACCATCAATTTATGGTACCACCAGGAACAGCCTACAGCCTGCTAACGCCTGCACAACCTCCCAGCTCGTTAGGATGGGGAAAGCTAACGGCACTAATGGTGCCACTAATGACCCGGCCCTGGGCTGCACACGCAACTCGGAAGGATACTTTTGAGGAAACGGGCTCTGGGGTATTTAGTACCTGGTTCTATCCACCTCGTGATGTCAGGCCTTGAGGAACAGCTCAACAGCGCAACGCACAGACCCATCGCTGCCCCTGCGACCGATAACGTTTTGGATGGGGACACCTTCGGTAAGGGGTAAAGATTCTCACCTCCGGATCATAATCAACATTTCAGACAGGGAGACCCTTGGTAAGGGAGTAAAGATTCCCACCTGAACCGCACCGTCTCCTCCTCTCCACGCTTCCTCCCCACAAATTCTGCCAACACGCTAAGGCAAGACGTCACGGAGCAAATTTGACCACCTTTTGCAAGGCTTCCCAATTTGTCGCCGGCTCCCGAGCCAGCTACCGTACTTAGAGCAGCTGGAAGCAGTTGATTAGGTTAGTTTGGGTTATTACCTACCCATTACGCTTCAAAAAACACAACTTCCCTATTTGCCTAAGCCGAGCGAGCAGTTTTAGAAGGCGGCCCCCTCTGCAGTCACCGCTCTTCCTACAGATTTGCTCGATGCATTATTAATTCGCGCGGCGCTCGTTCCGAGCACGTCTATTTACCCGACGCACCAGAACGGCTCTTAAGGAGCCTTCGGCTTGTGGCTTTGTGGAACATCAACTTTTCATGTTGAACAGCAGGTGATGTTCAACAGAATGCCTTGCAATAAACGCCTAATATCCGTTACACTCCTACGGATCTATGTGCCAGGCTGATAGGGACGTACGGAGAGCAGGGCTGCGCTCCCGAGATAGAGGGACAAGGGGAAGAAAGTTATTCATTGGAAATCACGGACGCACATATATGGCATTAAATAAGGACACCATAGCTCCACGCAGACCGAGCTGCAGAAGGCCCCTTGAGGCCGAAGTTGCTGCAAAAACTGTAAATGAGATTTATTCCCCACCCCCAGATCTGAATATAAGACCAAAATCCAGCACCTTAGCTAAAAGTCTGCAGGGGGAAGGAAGAAAAAAAAAATAAAATAATAAAGTGACGCGCTGCTTTGAAACGAAACCTCTAACTGGCTCTAAAAGGAGCGTTGTGACCTTGCTGAACAGCACTGCATAATTTTTAATAGACATTTTTTGCTGGAACTGACATACTCCCAGGCGTGGTTTTATTCCGCTAACATTTTTCCGGAGGGAAATGCCATGTTTCATTGGATTTTTTTCATCATCCCTCCATATACATACCTATAATTACGATATGCATTACAATAGCGTTTCACAAGCCTTTGATAAGATCCCGGTTCCATTATGTTCCGCTCTGTGTGTACACCCGGTAAAAAACAGTCCCTCCCTTGAGCTCTTCAAGTCAAAATAGAGGAAGCAGAGAAAGGTGTTGAGACAGGAGCAAATTACTTCTCATTTTACGGCTAGAAAAATAAGACTTGGAGAAGCTAAGTCACGGTGTCAGGTCAAGGATTTTCCAGTCGTGTGGAGAACCGAGCAAGAACCTCCCCAAAGCGAAGGGCTGCAGGACTCACCCGCTTCCTCCTGCGGTTGTTTCCCATCCTGGGTCACTTCTCCTTTCACCAGCGCAAGGGGAAAGCTGAGGCAACGCTTCTACCCAGCTATACTGAAATAGCTCAGATGAGTTATGTGCAAAATTACCCTTTTTCTTAAAGAGAGAGGTGTGGGGGGGATTTGTCAAGCTCAACACATACCCCCCACCAGCCAACGTGTCCGCATCCAAAGGCATTTTGGTGCTCCCGTGCCCTTGCGTGCGCAGGACGCACCAGAGCCAGACAGCCGCGTGCCCACAGGCAGCCGCCGAGCACGTGGGTGCCCGGCTTTGCTCCTTTAATTACACCTCCTACGGGTGAGAAAGATAAGCCCAAATGGAGTGACTGCATGAAGGGAGAAAGCCTATAAGTTATTCATAAGTTCAGGCTCAAGCTCCTCTCCTGCTTTCACTCCATGACACCTTCAAAACATATTATTCATCTATTTTTTTTCCTCCTCTGGGAAGAGAGATGGTAATTGTAGTAAATATATCACTGCCAAGTCATCCTCGCAGCCGCCGAGGCTGCACGGGGTAGGGATGGGCGGCAGCGGCCGCCCGCGAGACGTTTTGGGATGCCCAGGCTCCGTGAAGGACATCCTCACGCTGCCGTGGGGACCACGTCGGTGGTGAGCAAACCCACGGGGATGGAACAAACCTCCATCCGGCCCAGCCCCGAGACGCTGAGGCGACGATAAAAAAAATAAACCACTCTACCGCTCCTCCATCATCTCCACCCCATTTCGGATAAAGCCCCACTATCCCCACAGAGTATTTGCCAACAGGTCCACAGCAAGTTGAGTAGAAGACTTCTCTACATCCCCACCGAGCCCAGACTGGGACCGCTGATTCCCTTGGGTTGCTGCACTCCGTTTTCAGGCCAGCCTGACAACATCTGAACAAACTGGGGGCCGGCTCTCAGGAATAAAAGCCACGCTTGCCAGCGGCCTTGTCCGCAGAGAGCCTTCGGCAACAAAAGCCACGGCACAGAGGTTTCGCTTGCCCTCTCAAGGCTGTTCCAGCCAGAATAAAAGCACCTAATGCCAAGTGAAGCAGCTCTCCTTGAGCTCGAGAGGTTAGTTTTTCCGAATGCAGCGACACGGATCTTGGTCTCGGCCCCACAGCACAGAGGATTTGTTGTACTCCAGTGCAAAAATAACCCTGAAAGCACCATCTACGGTCACACCAGGGAGGGGAGGGCGAAGGCATCGGCGTAAGGCGCCTGGAAGGAGAGAGAGAGACGGGGCATGGATTTTATTTGTCCTCGATTCCCAGGGAGGTCATTTACTGCAGTGCCCCTGGCACTTCCCCAGCCCTTTCTAGCACATTTGATTCTTGTGAGTTTTCTTAATCTCATCTCCTTCATTGGTTATTGCTCCTTCAGTGCTGAACTCAGCAAGATCGCGTCTGGTGAGAGAAAGATTAGCGCTGAGTACATTAAACACGGCAATGCCATGTACTAAAGGGCACTGGGTCGCCGCCCCAGCTCCAAAGGCCCCTTAACACCTTCCCGAAAGGAGGGTTTTCTGCTGGGTCTGCTTTTAGCTCACGTCCGCGATGCCTAAAGCACAGCGGCCTCTGCAGCAGCCCCGGTGGAGCACACGGCAAGAAACCCTTCAGAGATGAAAAGCCAGCAGCTCCAGCGAGGAGCACACCCTGTTTCGTGTTAAAACTGAACTTGGGAGTTGGACTCAATGATCCTTACAGGTCCCTCCCAACTCAAGATACTCTACGACAATAAATCAGGTGCCAGAGGACATCTCATCTTGACAGCAGAAAGCAAAGGTGGGTGGAGAAGGGGTCAGCTCAGCCAGGCAACGTGCCAACCCAAGCACGAGAAGGCACCTGGAAGAGCAGCCCCATCCTGGTGTACATCTGCCCACGCTCACTGGTCCCCAAACTTCTCCAAGTCACAAGGTCAGGGGGAGCAGAGTCCTGCACCCCTGCAGGGAGGGGATGCACCCAGCGCCAGGCTTACAAACCATGCCCTTGCCCGGACCACAAGGACCCACCATCCACGTGACCTAGGGAATAAAATACTCCCCGTTTCAAGTGTGTTGCAACACAAAGGAAACAACGGGGCTTGACCTGGCAGGGTGACGAGAGACGCTCAACGGCCACAGCCTGCTTGGTCCCGCTATTCCCTTCATTTACCCCTTCCCCTAAACCGACCAGATCCCTCCTCATTCCAAAGATTTTGTGGCGATGTTTTCCAGCACCCACCCACTGAAGCATGTGCCGCCGTTAGTCCCCGTCCCAGTCGGACTCTTATCTCAGCTCACCGCCTCTGCTCCCTGCTTTCCAGTTGATTAGTTGTCTATTTACCCACGGATTACAAGGAGGCAACAAGTCCACCCCGGGGAAGAGGGACTGTTGCTTGGGCAAAGGCTCTGCAAACAGATGGCTCGAGGAGATCGAGCACGTTTCCTACCTTGTGCATGCTTCTGGGCTTGAGGGTGACACAGCCCTGGCACATCCCTACATTTCTTGCCATTTTTGTCCACATCAAGCTCTCTACCATCCTCTCTGGGACTCTGAGAATGAAGACAAAGACTCAGCCAGCTGCCTGGGTCTGTCCTGGAAGGAGTTTGCAAGACACTGGTTTTAAAACACCGGCCCTCAGAGCTCTCATATTTTTACATTTCCAACCATTTGGTTTTTTTCCAAAACTGACAATGGGATATTCATTTCAGGGGGTGAAGACACTTGCAAAGCTCTTCTCCAGCTTCTCTGAAGCTGGTGCTCACAGCAAGGTAACCAGAGGTCAGCAGCGACCCAACAAACTGATAAAGGAGGCACCTTGATGTCCCAGGTGATCCCACCTGGATCCAGGTCCACCAGCACCTGGGAACGCAAGGAAAGCCACCAGATGCTCTTCACTGACCGATACCATCCTCAGTTGCTTAAACTCACCCAGCACCTCTTTTGCTTTCGAGAGCCTGCGACACCCTCCAATCCAGCCCAGCCTCTGATCACCCTTGACAGGCCTCAAACATGAGAGCCTTTGTACTCCAGATGAAGGCAGAGGGAAAAAATATAAACATGTACATTATAAAACACTTTCCGTGATGGAATTGCCATTTAAGATCCTGCAAAGTACGTAGGGATTTATTTTTTTTGGCTAATTTGTGTCTCTCACTCTCTAGCTGCCAAAAAAGAAACCCAGGTAAGCCAGCCCTGGGAGAAAAGAGATTTCTTCTCCCACAAAACCCCACATTTGCAATTCCAGCTTCTCCCGCTCATCCTGCCGCCCAAAACTATCCGCGTTCCCCGCGTGCTCCTTTTCCTCCTCCCCCCATCCCAATCTTTAGCAGGCTCCAAGCACGTTCAAGATTAGTTCTGTAACCTGCCCAGCGGAGTCAGAAAATTGAACGTGGCAGAAAAAGAAAGAAAGGAGAAAAAAAAAAAAAAAAAAAAGAAAAGTAAAAAGACCCAGCTCTTGTCATGAGCGCGGTAGTACAAGGAAGTAATTTTTCTCTCCCGGTTTCAGTCGGACGTGGCTGTTGACGTCCGCGCTAGACGCTGCATCCTTTCTTCTCCACCGTGCAGCTGGAGCATCGGGAAATTGGAGAGGGGAGGCACGGGGAGGGGCGAGGGGGGGGAGGCAAGAGCCATTGAAATGGGATCCTATTGAATTTTCAATAGGACACGAAAATATATCCATAGCTCAGCGTGCGCGCCTACAGATCTACAAGTCAGTGGAGGAAGCCGTGAATAGTCGGTTCCGAATAATTACAGCGGGAGGAAATAATTGGAATAATGAGCAGTTGCTACCAGAACATTCAGGGGGAATAAACCGCCGATTGCTGTTTATTAAAACAGCGCTTTATTTGCGGTTTAGGGCGTTTGGGATGGAATTAGGTGGCAAACACACGCAGCACCACCCAACGGCTGCAAAAGCCGGGGATCGCTAAGGTTGTCCAAGCCATCTCGCTCGCTCCTTCCATTTCTTTCCCTTTTTCTGCCTTCCCTCGCTGTTTGATTCCTCCATCCCTTCCCTTCCAACCGCGCGGCCTCAGGAAGGGGTTCTCAGGAGGAAGGAAAATAGTCTCTGCCCTCAGCTTTCTCCACTGCAGCAGCAAAAGCAGCCAGCTGGGATTATAGACACGGAGGTGGGATAGGACCTGGAGAGCCAGCAACTAAAGGGTCACCCTTTATCAGCTGCATCTTTCAAGTTTAGGGGTTTTTTTTCCACTGATATCCTTGGAAAGCTGACGCACAGCCCATCCGCACCCCCGCAACTCCCACACCACCTGGTGTACACTTAACACACATCAACAAGACCAAAGGCCACGTAAAAATCGGTAAAAACTGACAAAAATTGATAAAAACACCACGTAAGCCTCAAACACACAGTCCCCAGGACGCTGGAGATTGTTCTCACCAACCCTGTACCTCAGACAGGCCTTGGATGAGGATGTTGCGTTTGGATCCCGGTGGAGCACGGAGGGGAAAGCAAAAAGAGGGACTGGATGCCACTGGGGAAGGGGAGGTGAGGAGCTTAAATCCACCTGTCCTTCACCTGCTCCTTCCCACTGCCCCCAGCAGCTGCTGTAGCGTACCGTAAGCAGACGTGGATTGACTGAGGAAGGAGGGATGAAGCTCTAAGGAGCTGGAAGCTCCAGTGTGTATATGCAGACGATTTAGATCTCTCAAAAGATTTCACACTGTATTTCACATCATCCACGTTTCTAAGCTTCTCTCTTAGCCATGCAAGAGGTGAGTACAAACAAGACAGGTCAAAAGCCTCCAAAGCTTGAAACATCTCCAGGTTTGCAAAACCACTTTCAAAAGCTTCCAGTTCTGTACTGAGCCAGGTTACCTAACGCCAGTCAGATGAAACCACGCCTCGCACACGGCGTGAACCGCCTCGGGTGCTTTCAGAACAGATTGACACCTTTCAGACATAAATCATCTTGTAATCAGGAAGAATAAACAGTCTACGGTACCTCGGAGATGTCTTCTCCTCGGGGCGACGCAGCAGAGCCCAGCGTGGCCGGGAGAGTCGTCGTGGCCGCAGGTCAGCCTGCAACGAGAAGAGGATGCTCATTTCGCATGAGGTGCGGAGGATTCACCCGTTTCTCGCTACTTTAGTTACTGGGGGAGCAAATAAAATCCTTTCTAATCATTTTTTTACGACCATAGCAAAAGGGCCTAAGGAGGTGTGGAGAAACCTTCCCCGTTGCACAGGCCAAGCCTGAGCTGGAAAATACAAAAAACTCCACAAATTCTTTGGGTTGTTTTTTTTGGGAGTGGGAGGAAACGCTGTCCTCAACCACTGAGCATCCTCAGCCTGCACCAGGACCTGGAAACACGGGTGCAGGATAAGTACCTGGTTGCAGAGACGAACAGAGCAGGGAATTCAGGCCGTGTCCCAGAGAAAACAGGGGCCCAAACCAATGACAACTATGGAGAAAACCACAGAATCTATTAAACCCAGAGCTGACGTAACCCCACAGCTTATTGCCAGCTCCACCACATCCCTCTGCGCTAACTTGACTTAACACTCTGCAATTCAGCGGCCTCTATCTCTTTGCAGCACCTCTGCTCTGCAGTAAAGCCAACTTCCAGCATTGAAAAAAAAATAAATAAATAAAAACCAAACTAAACCCCCACAATGAAGCAAGCATCCAACACAATAAAAATAAATTAAAACCCCTAGAGGACACTGTGAAGAGTTGTGGCTTCTCGCACTGCAATTTTCCAAGGTGCTGTTTAAACAGAGACAGGGGAAGGTGCATAAATACATCAGTTGAGCCCTCTGGCCTGCCGAAGGGTTGCCAGAGCACAGAGAGTGACGGGAGCTGGGATAATTATACCTCTGTCTCCGTACAACCGGAGCCTGGGCTACACTCCCGAACAGCTCGCCCATCCCCACGCGACGGGGCTTTCGGCCCCGACCCCACCGATGCTGGAGAGTGGGAGGGATGGGAAACGATGGGGTGAGACGCTAATTCCCTTCTCAAATCATCCGCTGCTTTGCAAGAGGGGTCGAAATAGAGCTGTCCTGCCCCTCACGCCTCCAAGCTGTAGGTTTTCTAATCTCCAGAGGCGACGGTGGCTGCAAAACCAGATCTTTCCCCCCAGTATGCCCCAGAAGCGCTATATCTAAGCAAAAAGTAGCAGCTATTTCCAGCTGGGACTGGTCTTTGCCTTCTTTTGCTGCCCAGGGTGAGGGCATCACAGAGGAGAGGGCGGCTCGGCGCATCGAAGCCCCTTCCCAGCTCTCATAAGGGATGCAGCGTGGATTTGCTCCACAGAAGGCTGGCCTGCGCCGTGGGCAGATTGAGAACCGGGGTAGGAAATGTACTGGGAGGACAGTTTTCTCCCAATGCACAGGATTTACCAGCATTTCTCCCACAAAAGGCACAGTTGAGCTTCTGTGCTCCTTGAGGTCTCCCCAACTTGTTAGGTCAAAGAAAAAAAGAGCCCCTGGTGTCTCCAGGTAGCAGCTCAAGGGAACAAGCCCACCCACGACACACAGAATTTCAGGCAAGGGAAGCTCCTGTCCTCCTCAGAAAGCCAGGGCTTAGCATGATGGAAAGGGACAAAGCTTTGGAGACATCACCAGGAGATCCACGCTTGGAAATTCATGCCCCGCGTGCCTCTTGGAGCATCGAGAGGGGGAAGGTAACCCACGAGTGTCCCACTGCCGTCCACAGCCTCGCTCCTTGGCTGATCCCACCTAACGCCAGAAGGCTCATCATGATCAACATCGTTAAAAGTCTCTCCAGAGATGTCCAATCTCAAGCCCAGGTGCTTGGGCTGTGGTAACTGGGTGACTCACTCAAAAAGACATGCAATTTCAAATCTATTACATTTTTTAAACACAAAGCTGGTTTTTTTTGCTCCTCCCCCTCCCATTTCTGGCTCCAGCCCAGCAGTAGCCAGGCTCCCTCTGTGCTCAGCAGGACTGTTTCTGCAGTGGAGGAGCACGACACAGACCTGACCCTCCCCATCCCCTGAATCCTGCTGGCTCTTAAATCTCCCCTCAGTTTTACAGAACCCTTTTCATATTTTTCAAATATTCATATAAAAAAAAACCACACTAGAAAAGAGAAGTTGGAGAAACCTGGAAAAGAGCTACAAGGATAAATTGGATGGTAAAAACGAGCTCAGCTGAAGGACACCGAGAAATTCTTTGGTCTTGGGGGCAGAGAAAAGGGAGGTGCAGTTTGATCAAAGGCAAATGCCAGGGGATTGCTCCTAGAAGGGAAAGCCACCGCAATAACCACCACCCAAAAGGTAAAGACAGACAAATTAAATACGGCACAAATGTTTAGCAGCAAAGGTGATTAACCTTTAAAATCCACTACCAATCACAGTCCTGGATTCAGCATCTCCCGAGATCCTTAAATCAACCCTGAGCACCTTTTGGGAAGATTTATGTCTGACAAACACAAAATCCAAGGCTGAGGAAAGAGGTATCTAATGACTTTCCACGGCCTGTTTACGTATCTAAAAGTCCCTTCTGGCTCTAAATTCATTGTGTCACTGCAGCTGATCCTCAGTTGATCTCAGGAAGCCCAACCCTGAAATCAAACCCCAAAATCGGGCACGGAAGCTCCTGGCTGTTTTTGCTGTTACAGAGTTTCCTGCCTGTGCCTTGCCCAAAATTCAAGCTCAACCAGACAAATGGGGGAAGTTTCAAACCTTCTCCCTCTTTTCCTTCTCCCCACCCATTTGCAGTTGGCTTTTGGTGAGATGATTTTTAAAAACTAAAAACTCTCTCAACTTGGAGAAATCTCCAGGTGATCCTGCTCTGGCAAGGGGGGTGTCGGACTAGATGATCTTCAGAGGTCCCTCCCAACCTCTACCATTCTGTGACTCTCTGAAACTCGCCTCTGGCTCCAATTTTGCAAATCCGGACAAGAACCAAATGACCCTGAGCAGCTGCTTTGGCTTCGCCAGGCACCCAAACGCTGTTTGCACCTGAGCGGCTCTGTGCTCTCCAGTGTGGATGGGTGACCAGGACAGGTTGTCCTGCTCCCGGAGCAAAACAAACAATGACAGAAAACCCACTTTAGAGCTGTGTATTTGCTACTGAGGCGGAAGTTTTGTGTACATAGACCTATTGGTGGAGTGAAAAAAACCACACTTCCAGCCAGTGATATTGTAGCAGCAAATATTTCAAGTGCCAAGGTCTGCTGTGGCTCCTTCTCTCTGAGACGACGTCCTTCATCTGCTCTTGCCCTGAGCTCTCATGCTCAGTGATTACCAGAAGTCACTGGAGCTTTATGTAGCTCACCTCGTGGTTACCGTGCCGTGCACCACCCGAAAACCACCCAGGGCTCCCGCTCCGCTGAAAGACACAACGACGGGGTGAAGGACGGCGCCCAGGACGACACGCACGGTCACAACATCGCCTGAGGTGACTTTCCAAGGCTCAAACCCAGCAGGAACACTCAGGAACGGCGTGTGGTCCCCACCTGCACGTAAACCTAAGGCACACAGAGCAGAGCCCAGCATCACCCTCCTCTAAGATTTCCCTTCACTGCTGCAACCACTTCTGGTCGCAAAGTCCTCTCTCCTTCTCTCCTTTCCTGCTTCAAAATGTTGCCCTTCATTTGTTTCGGGTTCAGTTGCTCATCCAGCAAAGGATTTCCCTACACCACGAGCGCTTAGCAGCAAAGCGCACGGTTCAACCGACGTCTTCTCCCGAGTTGGGCCTCCATCAGGAATTTTCCACCTGTGCCAGCCTCCGGCACCGCTGACCTGGAGGTGGATTTGCACGCACTCAAGGCAAGCAGGGAGCGGATATGCAGAGATTTAGCTTTGGCCTGGCTGGCCTGTGGTGAGCAAGCAATAACCTGAAATTCAACAGTTTCTTCACTGCGTGCCGGGGCTGAAATCTCAACAGCAGCGTCTTTCCTCTTTGTCAGTGCCATTAACCCCGGGTGATGAACAGTCTGTCTCTGCCTCAGGCACACTTCTGCTCACATTGCCACAGCCAGAAGCTCTGCTCTGTGCCCTCTGCGTTCCTGCAGCGGATTGAATAGGATCCCACCGTTCTGATTTCCAAAAGGCGAGTGCTCCCTCTGCTTGTTCCTGGCACTCGGAAGCACCGGAGGGTGACAGGAGCGACGCCTTCTCCATCACAAGCGAGGAGGGGGCTCTTCCCAACAGGGAAGAGCTGGATGCAGGCCTGAAGTCAGCAGCATCCCTCTGATCCAAGCAAGAGCAGAAACGGTGCTTTTGGAGGGCTACCAAGAGATCTGTCGTGCCCTGTCCCGAGCTGAACAGCATCTATCCACAAAAACAAAGTCACAGGCTGCCTAGGCCGGCATCAAAATACTGTTACCGCTCTGCTATGACTGTTATGCACCCATGGTACCCAGTGAGCCTCCAAAAATCAGCCAGTCTGCATCCCCCACGGCTTCGGCTGCCGATTCATCCCTAGCCCGGGGACGCAGCGGCTCCGAGGAAGGAAATCACAGGCCAAGGCAATCTGGAAGCCACACCGACTCCTGCCTGGCCTGGCTCTGAAAAAAACAAGCGAGGATTTGGCTGCTACAAGACCCTCTCAGAAGGAGGAGGGAAAGAACCAGCATGTCTCCTTGTCCTCTTTGTCCCTACTCAACCCGAGGGGAGGGGGGGGCGTGTGTCAAGCTGCCCCTGCAAAGAGACACAATCCCACCACGGAAAACGGGCGATCGTCTTGCTGGGAAGAGGTAGAGGAGGTGGAGTCGCTCACCAGCTTCCTGCTGAACCTACCAAAGGGGGAAATTAAACGTATTTCATCTCACCACAACTCACAACGGCAACGGTTTTACCCAACACGCAAGTTCCTGACAATCAACCTAATTTACTTCCATAATAAATGAAAACGGGACGTTTCCTTTCACAATAGCAATCAGGGACGAGTGTCGCCGCGCTTTGTGTGGGTATTTTTTATATTTTTTTTTTTTAAAGCAAACTCTATTCAAGTCATTCTCTTTAAATAAAATGATCCCTTTATCTATTATTCATTTGAAATACAGAAGGAGGACACAAGAGACTGCGAAAACGCGTAGTTTGTTTCTGACACCTCTGGAATAGTTTTCAGGAAGACAAAACGCACGGAGCTTAGGGGTTTGGTAGTTAGGAGGTGATATTTCCATTTCCTCTGTTTTTATGAGTTCCTAATGTTGCCCATCTTTCTCGTGTCGCCACGCAAATCTTTGCTAGCTGAACCCGTTATTTGCTTGCTGGTTTTCACCAAGACCAGCAGTCCAAGGCTCCTGCCGACACGAGGCCCTGTACAACTGCAGACCCACCTCCTTTCCACCCCGACAGGCTGGACGCACCTTCACCCTCTCCCCATATTTTTAAGACATACCCAGAGCTCCCACTGTCAACGGACAGAGAGCAGCACATCCAGAGGGCAATTCATCCAACCAGCCTGTCTGGGAGGAGATAAATGGCCTCTGGAGATGCCTATTTCTCTCCACCAATGAGGAGGCAGCTCGAGGAGACCAAGCCCCACGTTGACATTTAACTTTCAGACGTGGAAGTCAGAGCAGATTAATCCAACCCATTACTGGGGGCTTTAATTTTCGCTCGCCCGATTCACAAGTGCTTGCTCAGCACCTTGAGCCCCGATGCCACGGTACAGAGGGGATCCAAAGAGACCTTTCTCCTCTTGCCTTGGCCAAGACCACCTTCACTCTGCCACAGTACTAAACACACTTAAAATACGAACCATCCTCGCTGAAAACTTCCTCTTGGAACTCGAAAAAGTGAAAGCGTTCAATTAACGTGCATTGTTGCCAGAGTTTTTAAACACACTTGGAGACGACAAGCTCTTTCTAAAGGAAGAATGTATCATTATCCTCATTTTGTACATGGGGAAATGGCTGAGTTATGAATAAAACACAGGTCCAGATTCATAATCTACTGCTCTGTCCCTATGAAACGTATGTATAGAACCTGCAGCATTCCTCAGTACAACCCCAGGGGCTCTGCCTGACATTAGCACCACCTCCCAGGAGGATACAGATCTCCCTGGATACAGCTGGGCCCCCCTCTGGATTCATCCACCTGGCTGATCTTAACCAAGAGGGATCAAAGAGTCCACGGTCTGGACGAGTCCCCTTCACTTTGGGGAGGGGGGCTCAGAGTGCTCAGGTCCTGGGGCATGGATATGAGCCTCTCTGCTCACAGCCTGTCAGCAAACACACAGATAATCATACTTGAGGGAGCCTGGAGAAACAGCCCCATGCCCCTGTCCTCCAGCCAGCACGGCTCCTGTAGGTGGGAGCCACCAGCTGCAAGGCAAGAGACAGAAACCTGAAGGAGCTGTCCTCTCCAAAAAGCAGATGTCGTCCTAGCTTCTGCTTACCACAGATGCTGTCTTGCTGACACTCTGCCTGACCTGTTCGCTCAGCTGAAAATTCCAGACCAACCTCTCTTTGGCCAGGAACACACTTTCTCTGCTCGCAGCGCAAGGAAGCCCAGGTCCATAAAGCAAGTTTCCAGCATCGTGCCACGGCCACGCACGCAGAGATGGCCCTAAGGGTATGCTCAGATCGCTTGCCCAGGGTTGTTGTCCGCCTTCCAAGTGGCCAGTCAACTAAAACTGGCTGCCCTGCTCTCATTTTCCCTCAGCAGCACTTGCTAAACCAGTACATAAAGGAGATGGATGCGGCAGTTCGTCCGAGCCTGAGGCAGGGCGTGCTTTTGGCCACCGTTCCCCCGAGTCAGGCAGACAGCACGAAGCTTAAAATGACTCTTGGATGATGCTCAGAAGTTTATTTTGCCTTTTTTTTTTTTTTCAGGGTAGATTGGTGCTCATTATTCTGGAAGAAATTTTTACCCGTACCAAAGATTTTGTGCTGGTTCCTTCTTTATTGAGGACACTGCAGCAGAGGGAAGACAGCAAGAAGAGCTCCGCAGGCGATTTAGAGCCTGGAGATGCCATGATTTATCCCCAGAGAGAATACAGCAACGTTGCAGTAGAGAGGTGAACAAAGCCAGCTCTTGTTGTGGGAGCAACAAAAGCCACTGATTCCTACCTGCTCTCCTTTCGTATCCCAACTCACACCCAAGACATCACTCATCCTCCGTCCTTTCCCTGCTCCAGTGCTCCTGACTCCGTTCTCCATCTCTCCTAGCTGGTCTCCTGCAGCACGGTCCCCACTGATCTATGCACTGGAGCTCCAGCTATTGATCATTGTTTGCGGGCTCTCTGCAAACTTTGGTTGTAAAGGTTTCATTAGGCTGCCTCATAGTCATTACATCAAGTAATGGAAAACATCCATCTTCTTCTGCTCCTCCGCAGCAGCCAATGGAAATCGGTCTGAGGAGTGTTAATCAAGCCATGAAAATCACTGGCAGCCCAGGCCTTGATGAAGAGAAGCCCTGTGTGGGTTCAGATGCCACAGCACCTTGGGAAGAGTCTGTTCTCCGGCCACCAGGGCTCATCGCTCGCCTTTTGAGAGGAACCAAGGCTTTACTCCTCTCCAAAGGATGAGGAACAAATCCTTCTACCTGGCATACGGTGCCGTCCCAGCCTGTGGGGAGAGCACCTGCAAACACTCCAGGGCATCATTTTTCCATGGATCGCTCAGCTTTCCATCTTTACACAAGCCCCAAACTGAACCTTCACAAAGGCGAGTCAAGATGCCAAACCTCCCCTCGTCCCTTGCAGATGTTTTGCCCTGCGCAGCTGGATGCCAAAGGAAATGGAGAGAAGGAATTCAGGCTCTTGTGGGGCTGGGGAACTTCCGAAGCCAACATTCTGTGTTTAACCAAGGCTAAAGACTCACTGGCATCCTTTTGTCAAGGGACAGGAGACATCCCCAGCCTCACTGGTGAGCAGTAGCCTCGATAAAGTCACACTCTGGTACCTTCTCTTTAGTTCTGCTGCAGCCAAACAGCAGGGAGCCGTCCCTCAGAGCAGAGCTCCCACACGGGATATCCAAACCCTCCCTCTCAAGGCTCAATACTGCTCCAGAAATTCATATTCTTAAGAGATTAAACCCAGTATCTTTAAAAACCCATCAGGGCTCCCCCAATGATCGCAAGAAAATTAAAATAATCAAGGTTCCCACAGCAAGAAATGAAGCCCAACACTTTTTGAGACCGCATCCGATAGCACCGCTACAGATCCTTGACTCACGTGGCACCTCCTCTCCCAGCAGCCTCGAGCTACATTTCCCAAAGGTCTTTCAGTAACAGCAAAGCAGCTTTGGGTGAAGAGAAGCCACCAGCCCAACCCAAGCTCAACAAAGCACGAAGGGACTCAAACCCACCTTGCCTTACAGCAGGTCGCAACTGTCTAGGGAGGAGCAGATTTAAGACCCACCAGCAGCCTCCAGTTTCAAAGGCCAGAAATGTCCTTGCCCCTGGACCCTCCCCAGCATAAGAGGAGGTTTGCTGACCCTAAAAGTTGCTGCAGCTCTCTGGGAAGCAAAGCACCTTCTTGTAACGGTCCTTCCATGTTATTTTAGCAGCTGTTGTCTTAGAGAGCGCTGGAGTAAGAGATTAATGCTTTAATTATACCATCTGAAAGCAGGGGGGGCCTGAGCTTCCCAATGCTATCCAGCACTGACTCCTGGCACTTGTGGATCTTAAGGGAGTACACACTAAAATCAAGCTGGAATCCAAGTGAGGAAGGAAAGTGGGGAAAAAAAGACGACAGTCATCAGAATAATGTGCTTTTAATGCCCAATATCTCACAACCAGCTGGGGCTAGAAATTAAAGCTGCACGCTTGTCGCAAGTAGGGGACCCTGCCTCACGAAGACTTGCCCTCTCCCATCTCCAGCCCTGCTGCTGCAGGAGCTCTGGGACGATAAAGCTGCTGGTGTGCGCTCCACGCACTGGAGTACGTCCATAAAGACCTGAAAGCACCTGATCATCCTCCTTCCCCACCCAACTGCTCCTGCATCCCCTGCCCTTCATCAGTCAGGGCCTAGAGCGTGATCGAGGGTTGTCCCAGCCCTAGCACGAGCAAGGAGGACCCAGCAGGGGACAACCAAGCTGGATTCCCTCCCGGTTCACACCAGTAACGTCTCCATCACACGTGGCAGCTCTGCTGCTGGCTGATGGCACAGCTGGAACACAACCAAGGCTGGTTCTGCCACTTCTGCATCCCTGCTGTTTTCCCTCTGTTTTCCTCCTCTTCCTCTATTCCCCATTCTTCTCCCTCTGCCTTCTTTTTCTCACCACCTCCTAGCCCATTTTTCTCTCCTCTCCCCGCTCCCCACCATCCCTCTCTCCGCTTGCCCCCCCCACCTCCTACTTAGGAGGAGATCAATGTACTGGGAATGCTGACTAGGGAATTAAATCCAGCCAGCCTGTCTCTTTGAGAAACCTCTCACTAATCAGCTTGGATGGCTTCCTACTCCCCGCCTCCACTCGAGAGCGAACCTGCGATGAATTCGCCCATCCCCAGGTCTTGTCAGTCTGCACACAAGGAGGCAAATGTCTCTCTCATCTGCTCTGCGCTCGGCTTTTCTTCTCCATTTCTGTATCCAGTCGGTCGGAGGCAATAGCAGGACTACCTTGTCTGCTTCTATTTTCTCGCCGAGCTGTGATCTCGACTGGAGCACCGTCCACAAGCGAGTAATTCCTTCCCCTCGGCTGTGGGGTCCGTCTGTAGCACGTGGGGCTTCTGTATTTCGCCACAGCTCTGCTCCGAGCACGGCTGAGGAGGAGAATGGCACAAAATTGGGCTTTTCAGAGCCCCGCTGATCTTCCTCCACATCTTTCAACTGAGGAGTCGTACAGGAATTCCTGCTACGGATGCGGTGCTGCGCCTTCCACGCTCGGGGCTCTCCGCCTCACTCTGTGGGACGGGACACTCGAGGAGAGGCTCTCCCAAAGCCAAGGGGAGGGCAGAGGCAAAGCCGAGCATGGAAATCAAGTGGTTCAGCTCGCACAACCCCAGCAGGCAAAGCTCCCCAAACCCAGCCCCAAACTGTAGCCAGTTCTGCCTTAGTGGCCCAAGCCAGCCCCCATTTCCATCCCATGCTCCTCTACTTGTTCGCCCCCAAACCCCGGCTGACACACCCTTCTGCCTCTTCCATCTCTTAGTTTCCAGAAAGTTCTGCAAAATTTTGGTTGGGAAATGTCCAAATGCTTCTTGTTGACATCTCTGATGTTCTTGAAGCGCAGTGCTTAACCCGGACGGTTTGGGATGAACCGAAACATCAGCTCAGTGCAAACTGGGATTCGGTTCCCGCAACGCAGCATCAGGAGAAACACGGACGTGCGGTGGGAGATCGGGAGCCCGAGCTGGGAACCCGGCCCATGAGGCCCAAGATCCAAAACACAATCCCTTGTGCACAGCAGACGGATAGGCACATTAATATTCAGCTAAAAGAAAACTTCTGCCAGGCTTTGAAGGAACAAAAGATCCCCATTTCAGCCGCTCAAAGATCTCACTAGAAGCCTCCGAGCAAAAAAACCCACACAACACACGAAGGGGGGGGACCAAGTCCTCATAAAAATAATTAAAAACAAAAGTCAATTTTGTAGCGTTTACGTGTTCCTTAAACAGGCAGTCCCATGAGCAAGAGAACTAATGAAGCCTGGCTGCCTATGGATCGGTGTCTCACGGCTCAATTCTCTGATGTCTAATGAGGTGCAAGCTCTGATCAAAGTTTTCCCCTCTCATCGGGGAATTCATAACAATACACTCATCTGGGAATCCTCCAAGGCTCTAGGAAAGGCTGAGCTCACGCCGCTGCCTCTCCTCCCTCAGCGCCTTTCGCTGGGTGGTTTCTCCCCTCCCCACCAAGCTGCCTACACCAAACCCACCACGCTTTGGGCACAATTTGGTTGAAAAGACTCAGAAGTATCACGAGCTTCTGCAGAGCCCCACGGGAGCCAGAAAACTGGCTGCAAAGAGCTTGCCAGGGACTTCCCAACCTACGTTGCCGCGTGCAGGACGGGCACATAGGAGACAGATGTCGCAGGGGACAGGACCGAGCCTTCCTCCTCAAAAATCAGCTTTTTGCCACCATAGATACAGCATTTGCTTCTCTCCTAGGAGTCACGGACAGTAGGAAAGCTGCAGAGTAGGACACTGGAAACGATTTGAGCTGTGTGGGTGGAGAAGAGATAAGTTACAGGGGAGAAGAGATGTTGTTTGGTCCGAGGGGAGGCGAACGAGGAGCGGCAGGAGCTCACCAGCTGCTGGTCCTTTATTGAAATAGGGGAACACAAGCGATGCAGAAGTAATTTCCTTGCATGGCTGCCTACGCAGGATGCAAGTGAAGTGAACCAAACTGCACGGCAACATGTGTACGACTACGCCTGTGCGCTCAAACATGCATGCAAACAAGCTCTGCTCCTCCAAAACCTCCCATAGGCTCATCCCTGCATCCAAATGAAGCAAGAGCCGTGTTTACCGGCCTTGCCAGAGCTTGCTGACAGCCAAAATACAAGATTTCAGCTTCTGAGGCCCTCCTAGGATTCTCCTGTTTCCAGCACTGGCTTTCTAATCAACCTTTTCAGTCTCTAGCAAAGATGTTAGACAAGTAGAACCAAGCAGGGCCTGAGGCCCCGTTCCTTGGCATGTGCCCGCTCGGGGAGGCGGGTTCAAGTAGCCCGCCTGAGTCTCTGCAAGTCCTAATACACCACGAGGACCCTCAGCAGACCAAGGGAGGCCATCAAGGGAGTGGAAATGAAGCCTTTTCCCAAGCACAGCCCTGGCTTAGTTACACCAGCTCTTCCTGGAGCTTCCCAGCCCATGACAGCGCGGTGATGCAACTCCCTGCTTCACGGCTCCCCCTGACCCCAGCTCAAGGGGACCTTGCTCTGGCATCACACGGCTGTCAGGGCACTTGCTGTGGAACGCCCTGGGATGTGGGTTGTGACAATTTACACCGAATACGTCAAAGTGACGCGAGCGTAACATTTCGGGTGCTGCCGCATCGGCTGTGGCAGCCGTGGCCGGCTGGGATCTATCACTTGGGAGATGCAACCATCTCATTGCGGTCCTGCCCAGCTCCAGAACGAGCAGCAGTGACGTGTCACCCATAACCCAATTAGTGTTCTCTTAATGGCCAGAGCAGGCTCTAAGCCAGCACCTGGGCACACAGCACTGCCTCGCTGACAGGGACGCAGCCACGCGGGTTTAGGATCTCTGCACAGAGCTGGAGCTGGTTGCATTTCCGCCTCACCCCGACAAAGCTAAACTCACTTGAACCAGCACTGCTGAAAAGCCTTGAACCATCTCTGGTGGTGCGGGGGGGAAGGTGAGGAGCTCAGAGCTGCAGGATGTCTTCTGCTCGATGAAAACCAACCTGACTAAACCCTCAAAATCTCAATGGCAGGACAATGCTGCAGCCTTTCCCCGCTCCAGCCAAAGCCAGGGATGTTGGTGGCTGGAAGAGGGGCTTGCTGCTCTCAGAGGAGCTGGACGCTCTCCCGGCTCTGGAAGTCGGCGGCATCTGCTCATTTCCATCACCACGCCGAGATTACGTGGCATCAGGCCACAGCTGACACAAGGTGCCCGACGCTCGCGTGCCCTTTCGAGACCGCCGGCGCCTGCTCGGCATGCCAAGGAGAGGCGAAGGAGGCGTTCGCACCGTCGCCTTGCCTGCCGGGCTCGGGAGACCTTTGAAACGGGCACTACACTTGACCCTCATCCTCTTCTTAATTAACAGCGCGGGTATTAAATGGCAGCCTTTTATTCATGGACAGGTGTGTGTCTTTGTCAGAGGTCCCTGCTTAAATCATCCGCCTCGTCTCCGATAACAATGTTAACGATGCTCAGAGCCAGCTCTGGACTGTAAAACATATTTCCCTGATGTTTGTTCAATAATTCCCTGAGAATTAAAAACATCTATTACCGGTTGCAGGATGCTAAGAGGCCCCTGGAGCCGCGGCCAGGCCGTAACTCACCGGAGGGGCTGGGCAGATGCCGCAGATGCTGTTATTCCGGTACCGAGCCCCGGCGTTCCGGGGGCGTCTGATTCGGGACCAACTCGCGGGCCCCGCAGCACGGTCAGAGCACGGCATTGAGCGTTATCAGCCATGCCCGTGTCCCTGCTGTGCTCCAGGACACAGACATCCACTTGCTTTCTACCATCTCATTCCCACTCTAAGTGCCAGGACATTATCCTGAGGCACGAGGACGGTATCAAGGCTCCTTTAGACAAAAGATCCCAAAATAAGGTCCTTGCTCTGCACGGCTCACAAGTTCAATGGAAAAGGAGGGAGAAAAGCTGCTGAGGAAAAGCAGGAGTGGAAGGAGGGAGGATCAGATCACACTGGGCCACTCGGTGGCACTGCGGGAACGGAGCCCAGGTGTCCCCAACCACGTCACCGGCCTGCTAAAAATACCTATTCATCCCCCAAATCTTAAGCACTGGAGCATGGGAGAGGTGCCTCCAAGCAGACCGTGCCACAGAATAGTCCCCCAGCCCTGTCATGACTTCTGGCAGCTCAGAAATGTTGTTTCTGGAAAAATATTTATCCTGTTAATGAAGCAGAGGCAGCAGTGGAGGCCCCAGAAGGTCAGAGCAGAACTGGTTGCAATCAGCTCCCTTCACGGCGCCCGCTGAATGGGGCTCTGATTGCAGATGCCAATCAGAGCACTCAATTTCGCCTGCCTATTTGGAAATTAAAACATAAAGGCACTTTCCCAGACACTGCATTTAGGGGTGGTTTATATCACATAATCTCGTGGGCAGAAAGCCAGATGGGTTTGAAGGGTGGGATGCAGGAGTCGAGCGACTCGATGTAGATGGAAATACATTGCACGCATCTCAAAACGCACTCTCCAGGGAGTTAGGGATGGGTCTGAGGGCTTATATCCATCAAAACCCATCACCACTCCCCAGAGCCTCCAGGAGCCAGGGTTTTCCTGCTGGTCCTATCCCCGTGCCTGAGGACTGAGCCGTTTCCAATGGCCACGAGCCAAACTGCAGGCCGCAGTTTTGCTTCCGCTGCCTGTTATTTTTAATTATCGTCGATATTTCTAAACATCTTCGCGTCTCACCCAAACACCGAGACAGTTGGATGATCAGCAGGCAAGAGGAGAAAGGAAAACAAACTAATCCAGGCCTGCAACAGCTCCGATGGCAAAAACGCGCAAGGCGGCGGCCGCGGAGCGGCTGGACTCGTCCTGCAGTAAACTCTCGTGATTTCCTTTTAAATCATCCAAATTAAAGAGTTAGAGCATCTGCCTGAAGATTTTTTTTTCCTGCCTTCCTGTGCCCCTATGAGCACAGTTGTTTGGATGGGAGGCCGAGGAACTAGCTGAAAAGTCACCAGCAGAAGACCGATGGAAAATCAGGCCCAAATCGGGAAGGACCGGCTCACACATTGGGATGGGAGCTCACCACACTGAGCTGTGGCCTGAGGGGAGATGTCACTGACAGCACAGGGAAGGATCCCGAGTTTCACCACTTGCCAGGGTTTTGCAGAATTGAGGAGGAGCTGAGGAAAGCACGTGCAGGGTTGTTACCCGCTCGGACGTGATTCAGAGGATGCGAGGGAGGAGCTGCAGAGCTGAGAAGCCATCTTCAGCAGGGTGAGACCCTGGGCAGTGCACATCACCCCTTTCCCAAGGCTGCTGCTTCTTCCTTGAATCCATCAAGGCTCCTCAACTCTTTTCCCAGGTTTTTTTGAACTTTCATTTTAAATTAGCAAACACTTCCAGCCCTTGTCACCCTGGGCAAGGGAGGCGGCGAACTCAAACCTCTCTCAGGGTGGGCAAAGCCAGCCAGGGAGACAGAGGCAGCTCCCTGGGGGCTGAGGGGAGACTGACACGGCCCTGGGACACCTCTGACATGGGATGTGGGATGCTCCAGCTGAAAGGCAGCGCTCGGACAAGAGTCACCTTGTCAAGAGGAGAAACCAGAGCGAAGGGGCCGGGCAGCTCCCTGCCCCAGCACACAACAGGGCTGTCCCAGCAAGCCCCACAGCCTGCCCAGCACAAGCTCATATGACATGGCGGGGACGCAGCAGCCTCCTGCCACCCTTCACTGGCACGTCCAGTCTAACCATTGTTTCCATCCTCCAGTTCACAGGGAGGGTAACGAGGATGCAACAGCAACAAAAAAAAAGCCAAGAAATACAATCCTGCTTACTCCAGATTAGCCCCTTTTCCCCAAATAGCCCCAGGCAGGAGCTAATGTTAGCACATCAGTTATGCAAGCACCTTAGAGAGAGCTCCTATTTAAAGCTCTGATTTGGTGACAGCGGATGACACAGACATTTCAATCCCCATCTCTCTCTGAACCATCCTGGTGTGTTGCTGCTCATTCGTTCCCTTTGCTCACAACCCACCGGAGTACACATCTGCTCTCAGACCTTCCCACCGCATGGGAAGGCTGTTCAAGGGCTTCCCTGTCTGTACTCTACAAAAAAAAAAAAAAGGCTTTAATTACAGGATAAAAATGCCCATCAGATCTCTTAATTTAGCCTGCCTCTTTATTAAAACACAAGCAAAGTGTTGGTGGGCAACTAAAATCAAAGCTCCTGGTGGCACTTCGGGAAGGTAAGCGATGCCCAAGCGGCTGCCGCTCGAACTCCTCGCCTTCTGCCCCAGGGCCTAGGCAAGATAAAGCTCATTTACAAGAAAAACTAAAAAGCCACCCCACCAAGATGTGGTTGCCAGTAGGAAGCAGCAAGGCAGCTTCTCAAAAACCTCGAGGGGAGCGTGGGACAGCAGCGGACAGATGTCCCCATCTCCCCAGGAGCTCCAGCACACGGTGCCAGTCGCTCAGGAGCGATCCTAAACCCTCCCGTATCCTGCAGCCGGTGTCCCCAGGAGCTTGTTGTGGGATGGATGCTCAACCCACAAGGCCACCTCCCAGTAAAGCTCTCGTGTTGCACGAGGCTGGCTCCGAACCGTGCAGTGTTTCACCCACACCAAGCTGGCAGGAGCTTTTCCGCGGGGCTCAGGTATCTCTCAGCCAGAATTTGTCTGTGGGTACGGGAGCGTTTCTATCTACGCCGGGTACTCATCCAGAGAACAAATATCCTCTGCCTGAAGCAGTCTCTGTGCGTGCAGATACCAGCTAGACCTACCAGAGGAAAGGGGAAAAAAAAATCTCCAAATCCAAACCCAAACCCAAAGCCTTCCTCCGGCATTCATCATTTTAATTAGCGAAGCTGTGCCTTGAATCGCAATGGGAGATTATACCATCGAGAGCGCCAGGCGGAAGAGCACAAGTGTCTCCCTCTCACTTCAGAAAAGAACAGAGATGTCTGGGAAATTATTAGCAATATTACGTGTCCTGTTTAGAGCTCAACACGCACGTCCTGGGGGCTCACCCGGCAGCGACGAGCAATCTAACGACCGGGAGAGTTTCAAGCCTACGGCAGCAACTGTCAAGCCAGATGACGTTTCCAGCACCAGCGTCCTGCCAAATGGTTCAGTCTCAGGGCTTGGTCCTTCAATCCCTTTTTCTCTCTTGGCTCACCCCAGACGTCCCCAGGCTGTCACTCACTGTGCCCCCGGCACGGTCAGAGAGATGTTGGGAGGCAAAGGAGGCTTCTAGCACAGCCAACGCCGCGGTACCGAGCCGCCTACACGTCACTTGCGCCGTGCCCATCCAGACGCACCAAGGACATGAATAAATATCTATGTGTTAAGTCTTCCATGCCCCAAACGTCCTCAGGTAACCATAAAAATCATGAGTGTACATAAATGCCCAGTCCTTTTTCTCCGCCCTTTGACAGCAGTCGCCTTATTTACTCTGACAAGGGTTAAAAACTTCCTCGTGGAAGATTAAAACCACAGTTCCACAGGAAATAGCCCAGGAGCTGGGGCTGCACAGCCCTGGCTGTATCTGTGAGTCTCCTCTGAGCACAGGCAATCTGAAGGGACCGCTTCTGCTCACCCCTGGGGAGACATAACGAAGTGGGAGCGAAACTCCGCATCCAGCACTCGCCGTAAATTGTTACGACCCAGCCCATTGCCGGAATAAATCAGTAGCAAGCAGCAAGCTTGAGAATCACCCCAATTTGTCTACCCTAAAAGCCTCCTTGCTGTAATTTCTTTATTAAAAGCGCCTCGGCTCGCGGTAGGCTGTACAAAAACACCGCTCTGCTGCCGTGACGGGCTTTAGAGCTCCCTCCAGATCGCCGAGTGGAAGTCACTGGAATCAAGAGCGTTCCAGCCGCGCGCCCCGAATGGAAGTCATTGGAGTCAAGAGCGTTCCAGCCACGTGCCGTTATCGCTCTTTGGAGGCTACAAACGCGTTGGCCGTCCCCTCACCCTTCGGCTAATAAAATATAAAAGAAAGGAGCGCCAACTGGAAGCTCAGCCTGGCGCCGAACCAAAACCCCCCTCACCGAGGTTAAAAAGAAAACCACACTCAAGCAGGCGGCGTTGGAGAGGAGTTCAAGAGGAGTTCGAGCCGCTCCGTGCGTTTTCACGCGCTCGCGCAAGTCTTCGGGAGCTCGGCTGGCACCTCCGGCAGAAGTGCCAACGCGCCTCGAGGCGGCTCCGGCAGCATCCGGAGCCGGCCAAAGGGCTTCAGCAGCTGAACCTTCTCCCATTTAAAAAAAAACAAAAAACCAACCCTCCAAATCTGTGGCTGGAAATGCTAATAAGAGCTAGTTATGCTTATTAAAGCAATTCCCCGGCAGCCGACGCGGAGAGGACGTTACAGGCGAGGCAGCTTCTGGAGATGACTTGGTGCAATTTGTAGATCGTTATCGCTCGGATAAAAATCAGATAACTTTAAAACAATTGGAAATGTTGAGTTTAGAGCCTTCCCCCCCTTGGGACAGAAGATAGGCTTTAATGACGCCGCGTGGAAGTAACGCTAGAATTGCCAGCAGTGATACATTCCCACCGCGGAGAACAGAGCCAGGATCTGCTGCTGTCAAAACCAAGCCTCCCAAACCAAAGGAAAAGCATCGTTAGCCAGCGGCAGCGGCACTTTTATCCTCCCCATGGGCAGAAAAAGCCACCCCTGTCCCCTCCAGCCACTCTTCCGGCAGCATTTAACTGGCATTTGGAGACTTGCAAAGGCTTGAGGTGGGATAAGAGCCAAAGCGGAGACGTAAAATGTCTCGGAGACCTCCCAGGGAGTGACAGGGGTAAGGTAAGGGGAAGAGTTTGACCTTAAATTGAGAACATATTTTAAAAAAGAAAGCAGAAAAAGCAAAAGGCATCTCAGAACGGGACCTCATCTCACTCCAACTCTTCCTGCTCCGCGGCCAAGCGCTCGCCACGAGCCTCCAACCTCCACACATCAACAAAAATCATATCCCCTGGAGCCCAGCCAGGCTGGAGCAGTTCAGAGGATTTAAGCACCACAGCCCTCTGACTCCACACACAGTCCCTTGCCCCGGGGAAGTCCATAATGCCCACTACTCAAGCCACTGAAAAACTCAATTAATAAGGGCAAGTGGCAGCTTGAACCCAGAGCGATCCAGAAATAAAAAGGGAGGTTGCCCACCTGCCTTCCAAAACACAGGTCCATTAAACCCCAGGGAGGAGAGATGCTCCCGCACCGCGGGCCATGGCAGTGGTTGCTCTTGCATCGCCTCATAAATATTTAACAGCGAGCACTTGGTAAAGAAGGATGTTATTAAGGCTGGTGTGGGCTCCAAATGCGGCCATACATCAGATGGTGCCAGTTTACTGTGCATAACCCTCTTAGAGCAGGCAGGGGCAAATCAGTTTCTTCAAGATAGGAAAAAAAAAAAAACAATAAAGAGGAAAAAAAAATAAATCCTGAGTCGCAGAGCCCTGGGGAGATGCGTGTGAGATGTTTGAGGGATATCCTACCGATAGATCAGGGCTTCACAATCACCTACAGCAATCCAGATCCCTCGGGGAGAGGGGGGAAGAAGGGGAGGGCGAGAAGGCAAGAGCCAATAAAGCAGAATGCACTGGATGAAAAGCAATTCTTGGCAGCGATTTTTAGCATAAACACATTGTTATTTGGGATTCTTTCCTGCAATAGCAAATTAATCATTTCATTGCTGCTGAAGATGCTCTAATAATATTTATTCCAACACTTTACGCTTTATTATGATACTTCTGACTTTTTTTCACAGTCTGGGTTGGTTTGTTTTTTTTCTATTCCTACACTATTGATTTCATTTGCTTTGTTATAGCCCCGGAGGGAGGGATGGGGAAAAAAAAACCTGCTCCAGCTGAGAGCAAACCTCCCTCAACCTCTCTCCCACAGGTTAAGAGCCAGGCTGGGCTCCCACTCACCTTCCGGAGCACCCCGGAACGACGGAGCAGACCCAGCTCCTGCTTTCCAGCTGTACTATGCTACGTGGTCCTTGCCAGGTATTTATTTGCATTCCAAAATGCCAACGATTTCTTTTATTAGGCTTCCACAAACCGGTCACTTACTCTCCCTGCGTAACCAGGAATGGTTCGAGCGGCTGCTGCACATGGACCATCTGAGCACTGACATATGAAGTGTATTTAAAGAGGAAATGGGCCTATTAAGACACTTAGCAATATGGCAGGAGCAAAAGCAGCCCTGCGAGTTCATCATTCTGTTTCAAAACGTTGAAAAATTATTTTAATTCCCAAAATATCATCGCAAAAACTGGGGAAGATGATGTGTGGAGATGGAAGGAGGGCTGGAGGGACAGCAGGAGAGGCAGACATGGGCAGAGAAGGGGATTGACGTGGCACAACTCCCCCAAGCAAGTGTTTGAACCCAGAAGCCGGGGAGGATGGATCCTGTACCCTAAACACTGGCTCAGAAGGCACAGAAAGCTGTTGAGACACAAGCTGGGGCTTGGCACCTGCAGCAAGCAGCTGGTGGCTCTCCGCTCCACGTGGAAACCTCCAGAGCATCCCAGGAAGCATCACCGCAAGATAAGGATCGAGAAGGGTGACCCAGGGCTTGCTCTGCACCTCCCCTCCCATCTGCACACCCCCGTTCCCATGGACCCACCCCAAAGCCCTCGCTGCTCCCTGCCCAGCCGAGCCCAAGCCAGGCTCAGGCGATCCCAGAGCAGTCCTGCTTTGTCAGTACCGAGTTCATTTCATCTGTGCATGTGTTTAATTCCCCGCTCCAGCATTTCCTCTGCCTCTATCACTTTTCACAGACTGTCAGTCCCAAAATCCGTTACAGAGCAAGCACATGCCATACCTACTTAGGAATTACGCCAGCTCCAGCAGTCATTAGGCACCTTCCATGTCCTACATGCAGCTGTGAACATTCACACTACTGAGACTTAATCAGACAGCAGATCAGCTGCAAGCGGAGCAGGGAGGTAAGCAGGGATGTCACCAACCACAGTCCTGCCTTGAAAGCTTTCCGATTGCTGTTGTGGGGTGGTTTGTTTCTTTTTTTTTTTTTTTTTCCCCCCTTTAAAATGTAGAATTCCATTTGCTTTGTTTCTGCTTGAGGGATTTCAGCATCCAGAGACTCCTCATTGCCCTTTTTTTCCCTGATAATATCCCTGCTCGTGGCAATTCACCCCCTACCCCAATCTCCTCTGCCTGCTCCTGGGCAAACTCTCCCCTTCCACCTCTCCCTGGGCACCCAGAGGTGCTGGCAACCGCGGAGAGGGTTCTGGACCGGATGCACTATCGCTCTGGCACCTACTGAGAGACAGATTTGCCAAGGCATTTAGGTACCTAAAGATGCAGATCGCTTGCCTGGCGGGATCCTCACAAGCCAGAGGTGCCTATTCCCCATCGCAGCCCTGCAGGAGGCAAACGCGTCGTCTGCTCGAGTGCTGCTGAGATTTCTGCCTCGCCCTGCCCCACTGAATCCCCCTCTGCAAAGCCCCACAGCACTTCTCAGCTGCCTCTTTGCCCAGGAGGAGCTGAGACAACAGCAGCTACAGCTCACAGAGCATTTTATCCCTGACTCTGTGGCTGCCTCGAGGTCTCTCTCGATGCTTCATCGCCTGATGTTTTATTTTTAAGTGCTTCACTGCTAAGACCGAGGCTACTCTTGTAGCCACAAAGCACCTGTCTGATTTGGGATTTGTAAATAATCTTTCCTTCCTTTTTGCCAGTAAATCTCTTGAGTGGTTTTATTGTTGAGGTTTTTTTTTAAAACAGAGTGGTTTAAGACAGGGAAACTGAGGCACGCAAAGAGGACAGGCCCTGCTCACCCATCCCTCGGCCAAGAGCCACATCCCCAGCTGGGAACGCACTCACTAAAACCCAATGTAGAAGACTCCCCTGATCTCCAACACGGTTCAGACCCACACCTCCCTGCCAAACCCAATGCCACAGCCATTTCCACCCTGACGAGCTCGGTTTTCCCCTCCCTGGAGTCACTAGAAAAAGCCACGAGGATGGCGAGGGAAGGCGGCGCTCGCCCTTCGCAAGGTCGAGAAAAAAATCCCTCGAAATGTCATAGAGTTTTGAGAGTCCTAAATGAAGAAATTGCTTAATCTACCTGGGGGATTGCAGCTATTATATCCACTGCCGTAAACAAGCTTCAGATCCAGCTCCTAAAGATTGCACCGACAGAGAGGAGCCGAGGCTAAATTGACAAGTTGTCTCTGCTGCCCTTGAAACTCAATTTGCCATCGCTCACCTCATTTCAAATTAGCACAGAAAGAAGCCTCGCCGGCCGAGGATGCTCTTTTGGGGCTCCGTTATGCAAGATCCCTGCTACCTGCTCTGCATGCTGGTGGTTTGGGTTTTGATCCTGTTGGAACAGGCACGAGGAAAGGAAAGAGATTAAATGCAGACCCTCGAAGATGATCAAAGCTGCCTAACTTGAGGAGAAATTCAACTTCTCGTCAAGAAACCCACAAAAAAGTGCGGCCCTTCAATCCTTCCTCAAATGCAAGACCTTGGAGAAGAGGTGAAGTTGACACTGCTCTCTGTCTGGTGTCACCTGGGACCAAACTGAATATTCAGCAGGTCAGGCTGGCTTGAGGAAGAAGAGATCCTCCAGATCCTGCCATTTTTTAAAAGGGCCCTGAATAAAAATATGCTCAAGCCACACTTGCAACAAACGCGTTCAGCGTCGGGGGAACTTGCTTCGTAGTTTTAAAAAAGGGATTTTTCAGTAGCTAAAATCTCAGGTGAGAGTTTCACGTCAGTGCTGAACAGATCGCCTTAAAGTTGAAAAAAAAACCAAAACCGAAGACATCATCCTGGAGCCCAAAGCGGTCTCGTTTTCAGGCCTCATCCTGGACCTGGTGGCAACTGTTGCTACCACTTGTGCACGATCACTGGTACCTAATGCCCACAGCTCCCTGCCCTCAAAGGGTTGGAGCTTACTTACACCTGCTAGTACAAGCCATCACACGCTCACCAGTGCTCATCGACACGTCTTTCACCAAGGAGCAGTTAAAACCTTGATGTGGTTTCCTCCACTGCTCTCAGAAGGAGAAATACCACCAGGAACCTCCTGGAGGTGGTCAGACCTGGCTCTGCTGCCCTCAGGCAGAGAGGACACCACCCAGGGACGCTCCTGAGCCGCAAAAGCAGCCCCCAGGCAGCTCCCCGGGACAGCCCAGGGACCCAGGCAAGAGAGCAGAAGGAGAAGAAACGTGGTATTGAGAAGATACGGAGAAGGAGGATGCTGCTTCTTGCTCTTGCTGGCTCTGTTCAGCACAAAGGGCCCGTTGACAGCCGGGGGAGCACCAGCCTTTGGCCTCAACCGTCGGCTGCTCTCGAACCCCTCCCCGGGCGCCACTGCCGGAGCCAGGCACGGCAACAAGAGAGCTTGTGTTCGCAGGGCAGGAGGAGGATAAAGAGCCAGTGTCGGCCGCCGCCGGCATTACCGGCTGACCCGCGCCCGCCTTTCTGCACGCCCGGATCTGCAACTCCTCGGACTCCCCAGCATCGAGCTGCCGCCCTGCCAGGGGCACTGGGATGCTGGAAGGAGGCAGGTACCGCGCTCAAGGCCCTGCCTCGGGCTCTCCAAGGTACAGGGAGAAAGGGGCTGGCAGCACAAGCACGTCCCTCAAACATCAGAACTTCACCTTTCATCTACAGCCATCTTTTGGGAGGGTGTGCGGGGGTGTGTGTGAGGAATACCCAAACTTTCTTTTCCAGCCACCCTGAGATATAGTATGTAGGACCAAGCAGACCCCTATCACCTTGCTGATACACAGCTCCTCTACCCTTCTGCCTCCAAAACACACCCCTAGGTTTGGCTGAAGAGCGATGGATCATTTTAAGAGACCTGGCCAACGCCTGCCCTGACCTTGGCACTTGTAATTAGCTTAGAATTCTCCTAAGACCATCACGTGTTAAGAAATCTCTGGTTGGTTTAAATTTCACAGCACCAAGTGACAAACCAGCATTTTTTTTTTCCTGCAAAAAAACCACCAGATCATAGAGAGAAGGGAAAGCAAACACGCATCTAAGAGCTCCTGCTAAATCCCAAGCAATGAGGAGGCCAGTACCACCAACCAGCACCCAGGCTGGATTCAGTCTGAGCACAAGGTCCCTTTTTCTGCTTCCTCCACCTCGAGTTCAACCAGCTCCCATCAGCCTTTCTCTCTCTCCAGTTTCCAAACGCATCATGTTCACCACATCCAGCTGGGACTGTCAGAGTAGCCCAGCTCTTCGGCACAGAAACCTTTCCCCCTTCTCTTACCCTCTCTAATTTATCGCCGATGCCCGACACCTCGACCTCCCTCCACCCTCGTGCAGCTTCTGGCCTGACAGGACAGCGGCCTTTGCTCCCAGCCGGGGTGGGAGAGTCATTTTCTACATCGGTGACCGGAGAAGGCAAAACCCTGCATCTGCTTTCACCTCCCTGCCACTGCGATCTCTGCCTCCATTCCAGGCCAAGTGCACGAGCAGATGGAGAAG
>VWZK01018388.1:0-64140 GCA_013396935.1 Baryphthengus martii | reverse complement strand
GAAGCGGCCGCAGGTGATCCCCGTGCCCTGCCAGGCACAGGAGACGCTGAGTTGCTGGGGCAATGCAAACAAAGAGGAGGGGGAAGTTGGTCCTGGAGTCATGGCTACCCAAGAAATAACCGAGTTATCCATCACAGAGCACCCAGCACACGAGCTGAAGCATTTACCTGAGCAAATTACCTTGAACAGTCATTATCTCCCAGTGTATTGCTCAGGGAGCGGGGAGAGAGCTGTGAGCTCAGCCGGACGGGCAGCTGACGGGGAGCTGGGGGGCACTGACAGAAACCAAACCTGGGCTTTGCCAAAACGCAGTATTTTTTGCCCTCCTGCTTCCTCCTGCTCACACCAAAACTGTACCTGGTGACAGCTGGGGAGTATCCAGGACCAGCTCCCAAAGGAGCATCCCAAAAACCCCCTGGAGATCTGCTGATTGATGTCACCGTGGATCCTACCCCTGCCTCCTCCCCACGCTCAGTCCTCGGAGAAGCCCCGGCACCTCTGCCAGTCCCCACAGGCAAAAAGAGCTTTTGACTGCGGTGTGTGTGATGTAGAATTTGACTTTGACTGACTATCACAAAGTGTTTTTATTTTTAAGCTGTTTTATCCCGTTTCCCTCGCTCACGAGGAGTGCACCTTGGTGTCAACAGGACTCTTTTGTCTTTGTAAGCTATTTTGAGGCAAAATATCAGTAAATTACTTCCCCAAACCTCCACACAAGCAGATCATGCAGAGAAAATAGGCTTTGCAGGAATGCAGTAAATTGTTTCTGTCACACAAGGAAATATAACCAATAGAAATCGTTATGGATGAGTCATTATGAGAGGGACCAAAAAAAATTAACCTTCATCCTTTTCCTCCATCTCTGTGCGTGCGCCGGGGGAAAAAAAAAATAAAAAAGGCGAGAGGCTGCTAAGTGAGCGCGTTAGCGAGGGCAGAAAGGCGGGACCTGCAAACAGCCCCCGACGTGGGGGCTGTCCCAAGGCAGGAAGGGATGCTCCAAGGTGGGAAAGAGCTCCGTTCAACCCCATTACGCAGGAGGGGAGTTCTCTTTTCCCGCTATTCCAAGTTGGTTTTGTCCACCTACGTCTTAAATATCTCCTCAAACATCAGGAGACGAGCAAGTTTGAGGAAGAAGGTGAAGCCAAAGCTCCCAGGACCAAAGCACATCCCAACAGACCGTTTTCTTGCTCGATGCTCCGTGACACCAGCAGAAACACACGGGGTTGGCTGTTTGACAGGGGTTTTTTTGGGGTTAAATAAGCAGAAAAGATCAAGGAAATGCAGAAGTGTGGGCCAAAGAACGTAGGGACGGCTGCTGCCTGTGTGGGAGAGGTGGTTCAGAGACAGAAACATCAGATAGAGGAGTATGTGTGACCATGGCAAAGGAAAAACATTTATTCCCACTCATTCAGGGTATAGCAACTCCATGCTGCACCCATCCAGCCCTGCTTCAGCCCCTCGACTATTAACCAAGTCCTTCCACAGGCATGTTTTGCTCTGTATTGTTACAAATGCTAAAAAATAATAAAATTAAAGAAAAAAAGAAATCCATTTCCAGAGTGGCAGATAACGATTCCTCCAGCCCCGGCGTGCAAACAACGCGGCGGAAAAGGCTCAAGTGTTAAATGTTCCCTAATGTGCAGTAATTGATTTCCACGTGTGCAGTAATGGATTTGGTCACATCGTGCAACAATGGATTTGACGTGGGCTCGCACCGATATTATAAACAGAGTTAAGTCGTTAGCCTGGCGCCCAAAAACGAGGCCTTCAATTGCGTTGACCTCGGCGACCCGCGCCGACCGGCCACCAAAACATCTTGAGGGCTGGTTCAGTGTTGAGGACACCGGCGGAGAAGCACATCCTGAGTTTCAAAGAATCACAGAACGCCAGGGGGGTGGAAGGGACCTCTGGAGATCGAGTCCAACCCCCCTGCCAAAGCAGGAGCACCTAGATTAGGTCACATAGGAACAGACCCAGGTGGGTTTGGAATCTCTCCAGAGAAGGAGACTCCACAACCTCTCTGGGTAACGTGTTCCAGGGCTCTGTCACCCTCACCATGACAAAGTTTGATTCCAAACCCTTCGCTCACGCTCCTCATCCAGCTTTTCTCCTTCCCAGCCTTTTTGCAGGGTGATTGTGCACCCCAAGATGTCATCCTCCCACCCCAGAAATGCGCAGTAGGGGTTTTACCTCCAGGAAAAAAAAAAAAATTAATCCATCACGGTCCCAGGTATTTGCAAGTTCTCGCACCCATGGCGAGCGCTGCCAGGAGAAGTCAATCACCACCACACCTCCTGCTGCAGGAAACACCAGCAACATCTCCTGTCAGCGGTGGCCGCCTCGCAAGGGACCCAGGGGTGGTCGAGGAGGGGAGGGAATTGTTGCTTTTTGGGTATTTACAAGCCTTGCAGGAGTGTTCAAAATCTATTATTTTCAGTTGGGCGCTGCGGCAGCGCTCGCCTTCTGTCGAGAAGTGATTGGGCTCCTGTCCGTCAGGGACACTGAGCGATTGTACCGAGAAAATTGCATTCGGCAAGGGGGGGATTTAACAGGGTGCTTGTCCTCAAACAGGGCTCCAATTAATTAACTCAGAGGAAGGGGCTGCTTGGGATTTGGCTTGGGGTTTTTTTGTGTGTGTTTTCCTTGGTGCATTTAATTTATTGGCGGGTGGCTTGTTTTGTTTCCTCCTTGCTTTTCCGTTTGTCTTTAAGAGTCTTTGCGGGATGATAAAGCGCAGGGAACGTATTTACTCGGCAGGGGATTAATTGGCGAGCAGGCAAGAGAAATGGCTGAGCCAAGTCCTAAATCCCAACCTTCCCACTGCACCCACCAGCACCGGGAAGCTACAAAGTCCGCAGCTCAGCACACTCGTGGAGTTTCGCTGCGTACAAAATAGGGCCGCAATGCTTTCCGCTCCTCCCTCCACGCCTCGGCCACCTACTAGCCAAAAACTCCAGGACATGAACGATTCCTTGATTTTTCCAACATCTAACACAGGAGAGGTTCACCTCAGATGGAGTCCTACCACGCAGACCACACGCTGCACGATAAAATTTCACGTTTAAAGAGATTTAGGGATGGCTGTTGCGTACGGACGGACTGCGGTGCACGATCGATGGCACCACGTTTATGGGCTTCAGTCCGAGCACAATAGAGACTTGGAGAAGCATCGTAGGGACGTACGTCGAGAACAGCAGGTCCCTAGGGTTCAGTACAGGGATGGGCTCTGGGGGAGCAGTCTCTGGGACGCAATTCCCAGGTTTCCAGTGGAAACAGGTTCAAGAGCAGACGGAGCCCAGGATACTGGAGGTGAATGCATGGTTTATGGTGACCCACCACGCTACGCAACCTCTGCTCGCTGAAGACTTGCTGCCCCACCACCAGGCGTGCCCCTCCCTTAACACAACCACAACCACGTCCGCAGCCCCCCAGCCCCTGCCATTTCCCTCAGATCTCGAGACATTTCACATCACTGCTGCCATTTCCAGGGGTGAGAAAGGTCCTCCTCTTGCCCTCAGCCCTAATCTTTCAAAGGAATTAATCTTCAAAGCAATCTTGGCCAGGCTACACTGCAGACAAAACTTTGATTTATGAGTTGCGGCGACAGCTGAGCTCCTCTGACAGGGGAGATGGGAAAATGTGGGGTGGACAGGGCCAGGGTGAGGAGAAACCTCAGCTGAAACAGGCACCTCGCGCCCACAGCCAGAGCAAACACCCCTTTTTTTTTCCCCCCTTGGGAAATTCCAACTTGCACCGTTTTCTTCCCCAAGTTTCTCACCTCCCCAAACTAGTTTTAAAAAGAAAAGGTGACCTCAGCAACATCCCAGCAATTAGAGGCTCTGTTTGCCTCTTACAATACTGTTTCCTACTACAAATTGCAACAAGCAGAACGATCAACGGAACCAAGGGGATTTGGCTTCGTTGAAATAAAACATTTTGATGAAATTTTAAATGAGAAAATGGTGATGCCCCTGTGAAATGATTTGATTTCGGTGAATCGGTGTTTTCATTTTGGAAAGCGATTCATTAGGAAATTTTTTGTTCAAGCAGCTCTAATCAAAGTGCTTTAGGCCTTTTTGAAAATTTCAGTCCCGAGCTTCAAAACAATTTATTTTGTGTTGTAGAGCAGAGAAGTTTACGACACAGAGATACAGCGAATGGAAGCACTTTGTGACTTTGCAAACACTCCAACTTTAAGAAATTAAATTAATCCGAACGTGGGAGAGTCATTTCCAAAGTTTCCATCCCGAAGTACAGAAAGCACGTTCAAACTCACATCAAGGCAGCCTTTATAAATATAATATAAGGTTGTCATCTCCACACGTACAGCTTGCTTTTCACGAGCACCATCTCCATTTCAAATTTCTTAGGGTTGTGAGCAAACGAAAATAAAAAAAAAAAGCTCATTTCTGTTCGGGGAAACCTCATTATATAGAGCGTCTCGGAAGGAAAAAGGCGACGCAGAGAAAGGAAGGAGAGAGAAAAATAGATGGTATATAGCAAAAAAATGGTAAGAGAATGAGACCATCCGGGGAAATGCTCATTCCAACAAGAGCCCCATTCACCCTGGCTTGTCTTTCCCTTCAGGGTTAGTTGGCGTTTTGCGACAGATGAACACAGCAGCTCTTCTCTCCAGTCGCGCTCGGAGGCCGCTGCATCCATTTCAATGGATTTCGAAAGCCCAGGGTTGATCTACGCCAAGTCATAATTTCGGACGTTAGCACGATGGGTAATGCGCTCCGGCCTCTGCCCGAGAGCGAAGGAGGTGTGTGAATTGCTTCCTCGATCGGCTAAATTCGTTAGATAAAGGGGCCCGAGATAACAGGCGCGGTGCTCGGGAAGCATCTGGCGGCACCGAGAGCAGATGCGCGGGGAAGGGGGTTGCGACACGGCTCGTTGGCTTGAAACGGCTCAACAAAAGGTTGTTGTACCGGAGGCTGAAGGGAATCTTGGGGTCAAGCAGCTCTATTTTTACCCATCACAAGATAACCACGTAAAGTCATTCTGATGGCTACTTGAACCTGTGAACTCCATCGCACGGGAAGCGTCTCGAAACGCCGACCCAGCAGCCGGTGGGGAAAATGAAATAGCGTTCCCCTAAATCCAAGGGGACCACGGACATTGTCCAAAACTCTCCTACACACGGCATCTAGTAGAGATGTTAAAAAAAAACAACAATGCCAGAAATCTGCTCTGCTGTCCAGGCTGGTTGAGGAGAACTGGACAGTAAGTAGTGACAGGGTTGTATAATCCCTGTGAATGTGCCAGCTCCAGCCACTTCCATCTGCAAGCACTGGGGACCCGGGAGCTTGCTGAGCCTGCCCTCTCCAGCCTTCCTTTAAATTCAGCTCCGATGCCACAGAGAAATGAGCACGGCAGGCTCCGAATACCTGCTCCGGTGCTTTTGCTCACAGAAAAACAGGACAGAGAAACAGGAGGATGCTTTGGCAGCCGCATAAGGGAGACTAATGAATGCTGCAGGTCGGAGCGGGAGCGACGCGATGGAGATCAGCAGGGTGTTACAAAGCAGGGGACTCAGAGGAGAGCGATGAGCTTGGGGAGAACAAGGGGAAGGAGGTCGGAAAGCTGGCAAGGAATTAGGGATGCTAAAAGCCGTAGGGTTTAGAGGATCCAGCAGTGTCTCCGAAGGCATTGCTGGGGAACAGCACAAAAGGAGAAGGCACAGAGCACGGTCCTGCAGCAGACCAAAGCTCAGGGATCAGAGAGGAGCAGGTTGGGCTCAAGCTCCTCCAGAACCTCCCCCTGCCACAACAGGAGCCAGGAGCACCCGCAGCCACCCGGCCCCTTCGCCATCCACAAAGCTACTTCCCCTGCATCAAGCCCAGCAGTGACATTTCTTAATCAATACGGCGGGGAAGGTGGAATCCAGCACGACGCGATTACCGCAGCGGGAGAGCCGCCGGCGGCTATGGCAAACGCCTCCCCGGGCCAGTGAGCGAGCCGCCAGATTGATTTTGATCTTATTAATCTGTTTGGGGGTCAGCCGGCAGCGCGGTGCTGCCGTGGGCCAAGCGGCACCAGACGCCTTCCTCCCAACCCTCGGCCAAGGGGAAATATTTTTCAATAGAGATGTTTTCCCATCTAGAGCACTTGAGACATCCAAGTGCTGGGAACGTGGGTCCTATATCTGGGCCAGTTATTCATTTATCAGTCCTGCAGCTCACTACTGTTTGGATTTCATGTCAGGTAACGAGGATAACACGTGTCTCTAGCCAGGGAAAAGCCTTTCCTGCGCTTCACTCCAGGCTGTATAAATTAAACATCCCCTTTAGAGCACAGTGCAAGGGGACACTGTTGCCCAGCAGGTAACTTCTCAGGCTGGGACCCGGGGTCCCCGCTCTGCTGCTGGCTCTGTAGATAAGCTTGAGCAAGTTAAATCCCCCGTCGGGTTCTCTCTGCTTGCTCGTAAGTATAATAGGGATAACAAAACAGATTTGAGGTCCCTCAGCGGAAAATGCTCTGTAATTGTTATTTTGGGGACTGGAGAACATACAGCCTACATGAGATACCACAAAGGAGGAGACAAGAAACCTGTCACCTATGAGCATCAACGCATCAGCCACAGCCTCTCAGTTTAGAGTAGCGTGCATCTACCCATCCCTTGGCAACTAGACCAAGCCGAGAGCCACGCCAACCTCAGAGGCCACTTGCAGTCGCTGCTTACAAAAAAAGACCCGTTGCTGTCGCTCTCCACACGTCTCCCTGCTCCCTCCACCCCTCCGCTCTGCTCATCGACTGCCCGACCCTACAAACCGGCCTCCACCAAGCGAGAGTTCAGCTTCAAAGCCGCTCCAACCCACAGCTGTGAAGGGCTGCTCACAGCTCGGTTTAAACCCAGCTCACCTCCGTTTGGTCTATGGCAATTAAGGACAAATTTAAGCTAATGAGAAGTAAGTGTCCAGGCAGGGCTTTCACATCGATTTGGTTAAACCGATGTAAGAGAGCAAGTGCATTGTGAGGGTGTGCGTCTGCACGTGGCTGGATAACTCTATTGCACCTTGGCTCTTCGCCCCCAACCTCTCCTTGGTTCCTTCTGAAGGCTTTCCCCCCCAACACACACACAAAGCCAACAGATTTGCAAGGTTTTGCTTTGTTTTCAAATACCGACGTTCGCCCCGGTGCTTTTAAACCCTCTGTGAAGCAGTCACTGTTTTCTTTTGTACAGAAAAGTTGGGAGATAAATTGCAGATGATTCAGTAAATAACTCAGCCTGTGACCTTGATGCTTATTGATTCCTCAAAGCTGTTTATCTTTCTTGTGAGCTCCCCAGCAAAAACAATTATCACTTAATTAGAAAGCAGCTTGGCTTGAGGGGAACCGCCAATTGGCTGGGAAGCTTTGCAAAGGGGCGAGTTCATCCGCCCGCGCCGCGCAGCCCGGACCGACGCGACTGCTTAAGATTCAGAGCCACCAACTTCGTTATTTTCTTCCTAGCTCGTCTTTTCCCCCTCCTTTTAAAATCACTTAAGGATGTTTAGCCAATGCCCGAATGCTCGCGACGGATCCGATCGAAACAGCAGGTGCCAACATGGGAAAGGGGGGGGGAACCCCAAGAACTCCAGTGATAAAAAGAAGCACAAGGAAAAATATCGGTCCTGGAAATAAAATACCTGGACTGTTCTCTCCTTCAGTGACCTTGGTTAAAGCATTTTCTCCCTCTCCATCACCTCCCTCTTTTTCTCTACGCAGAGCTGGGACCAGCCACATGCAGAAGCCGGCACAAAGTCCAGGTTTTGCTCTTACCCCAAGTTCCCCAGTTCCACTGGGACGTGCATAACGACTTCGGCAGCCGTGCATGCTTTTCTGAAGCACTTACTGACATCCATTAGTGCAGAGAAAGGGAATGATCGTCTTTGTCCCAAGGCAGGAGGAGGGAATGGTACCTCCCCCTCGGCTAGAAATGAAGGATTTGCAATTTTGGTGTATTTTTGGGCCGTGCCATCCCCCGGTGAGAGGGTGGCCCCTTGCAGGGGCTGGCAGAGGTTTGCACAAGCCCTGCGTGGCTCGGGGTCTACAGCTGGCACGTGACTGATCCCCCAAAGCCATTTGGTGGCCTTCTTACCCATATGACCCCATCACTGGACTGCCTAAGTTACTCCCCTCCCTTTACAGCAGAGAGGGCAGCAGGATCTGTCCCTGCAGCTCAGAGGGTTTAGCGGATGCCTTTGCGGCATCGCACGTGTGGCTGAAGACACTCGGACCCAGCCGGCCAGTTCCAACACCACTGGCTGTGCTCACGACGAGCTGTTGCTATTTCAGTACGAGGATGGGCTCTGGAAGTCTACCCAGCAGCTCAAAACCCCACCATCCTGCAGCATGACAGACCTAGGACTTCCCGGGGGCTGCCATCGCACGCAGATTCATACTCCAGAGACCCCCTAAACGTGGCTCTCCCCTGCAAAAAAATACGCAACCCGGATCAGAGCCGCTTCATTTCCCAGCACGAGCTGTTCTCGCTCTGCTGGTTTTCCCAAATCTGCCCTCCTCCTCCTCCTCCACAAAACCTAAACACCAGCAAATGCCATTAGGGGCTCCCAGACACTGATCTAATCAGATGCTGCAGATCGAGGGACCCGATGAGACCAAAAAGCAGCAGCGGCCAAAATCACTAAGTGGACAAAACATCATTACACGCCGTAAAGAAATAAAAGATGGGGAATACATCCCGGGGCTGGCCTTGGGGAGCTGCGTGGGGACACCGAGCCTCTGCCCCTGCCTGGCAAGCAGGTACCAGGAGCAAAGCCACACGATGGCACTGCGTGTTCCAGAGCCCTCCCATTCCAGTGGGGTTTGCGGCAGCGCTAAGAGACGCTGCCGCATTTGCCTTGGTGGGAATATTGCAAAGATCCCGTAAACGGCTGCAGGCTCAGCACGGAGGGTTCAGGAGACCCTTTTTGTGCGGAGCAGCTGGGAAATGCTGGAGCTGAGGTCAGCACTCAGGAGCTCTGTGGCAGGACACCGAGAGCTCGATGAGGTTGGGGCAGCCCCATCAAGTCCTACTCAGGCCCTTCCTAACGGCTCAAGTTGAAAAAAAAAGATTTGGATGTCATCATGTGGGTGCTCTGAGAGGTTTTTTTTTTACCTGCAGCTCCTTAATGGCATCACTCAGGACATGGATCCGACCTGCCTGCAGCTTCCAGGCTGTTGGTTTTAATTAATTCCAGCCTTACAAGTAGAGTAGCAAGGACTGCAAGCAGATCAGATCACAGCTTGTACAAAGGTTATCACTATTTATAATGATCTGAGCTGCCCATAATTACCCCTATTCCTTTCATTCACCAGCCAGGTATCAGAAAACACACATTCCTACCTATTTTGTCAGGGTTTTTAAAAATCTTTTAAAGGAGTTGAAAAATGAAGAGCAAGAAATACTTCTCCTCAAGCTCTTCTTCACTCCCCGTCGTGTTTGGGTACAACAAGTCCGCCTTATACTTATTGCACCCTGGATAGAGAGAAGTACAAATATCCTCAACATCTGCTCAGCTACATGCAGGAGGAAATTCCACATCCTTCTGTTTCCACAGACAGGGAAGCTGATCCAGTCTTGGAAACACCAGGGTCTTCTTTCACAGGGAGCAGCCACGAGCACTCCAGTATATACGGTACCCTTGCAGGACGGGATTGTCACAATAAAAAAAAAAAAAACCTTTAAATGCTTAAAAGGGTTTTCGTTTAGACTCTCCTGCCGTGAAATGTCTTCAAGGGCCCCAGATTTATTATTTCATCAGGAGATCAGAGAGGGGAAGTTTGTAGGAGATCAAACAAATACGAATACATTAGAAGAGACAGTAGGAGAGGCTGGAGAAACTGTCAGATTAAATCAAGTGGCATCAGAATCCTCGCCAACCAGGCAGGTTGTTTTCCCCTCACAGGTCCTGCCCTGGGGACCCTCAAATCCTTTCTGGGCATCACTGAGACCAGCAAGAGACCAGCAGGGTGCTGGGGTGGGGAACAAAGCCCCTGGTGTCAGCAGGACTCACCTCCTACGCCCAGATCCACCGCTCCTTCCACCCTTCCCCCCCACCCAGCAGATCTGGCAGCTCTAGGATTGAGGGGAGTCAGTGGGTTTTTAACAAGGGACCTGCCATGATCATGCCAACACCAAATCCTGGACCTATGGATGAGCTGAGAACACCATCAGGAGACAGGAGAGCGTCTTCCTCTTGTCATACTGGCCACAGCAGAGGAAATTGGTCAGATGAGGCTGGGGAGCCTCTGTGTTTTACCACAGATGCACCACAGGTAGCAAAGACGGATAAAACCAAGCAACACCGCAACATTCCAGGAGGTTTTTGGCCCCCTTTATGCTGCCAGTGAATAAAGGCAGATTTGATGCTGCAGAGGTGAGCATCCTTCCTACAAATTTCACTGTTGATCAAAGCGTTAGAAAATACCCCAAGGGAGATGACGCAAAGGGAAAAGACAGCTCTTCTGATAAACACCTGGAGAGGGGCCTCAATTTGCATCCTGGCTCTGCTGCAGACACCAGGAGCTACTTCTTGCTCTGTGCCTCAGTTTCCCCATTACAAAAACAAGATTGCAACCTTATTTTTCCACATTTGTGGGATGGAGACGAGGTCTCCAAACCCATCCGTGCCCAACACCAGCATAGTCCCCCTCCTAAATATCAGCCGGTACTTTTGGCCCATGAGGAGCTGGGGCTTGCTGCAGAAAACTTCCATTATCCTCCCGCTACACCAGAGACTCGACTCAAGCCCGTGCAGTTGGCTGCTGCTATTTTGTGCCATTTCTTCAACATTTGTGAGCTGAGACACGTCAGCTTTTCTGTTTCCTCGCTTCCCCTTCCCCAGCCCGTAGCAGCTGAGCAGCTTCCGAGCCTTCTGTTCCCAAAGCACCCCCGGCACCTCTCGGCTCCTCCGCAGCTGTCAGCTCGTACGGCTCCATCACGAGAGGGGCCTGGAATAGACACCAAATATCGACAGAAACGTGCACGAGGAGGGCCCTGCTCCCGCTCACACGCCTCGGGGGAGCAGGTCGGGAAGCGGGGCTGCCGGCACATCTCCTCCCTCAACCCCTCGTTCAACAAGGAGGAACGTCACACCTCCCGGGTCAAGCCATGCCGAGTTTTAATTCATTAAGCCAACTCCAGTGCCGGTTGAGCCTGCGGTCTCGGAGAAAAGTACTGGTTTCTTGGGGTGGAAACGGGAAAAGCTTGGCTTGCTGCTACCTAGGCACTGGTCACGGGCATTTGGGTTCTCTCTGCCAGCCTGGGCTTAAGGGTTAATGCAAGAGTGACAGTCCTGATGGCCACCAAATCTCTGTACATGATGCACCCACAGCTTTGTCCTCTCCTCCACAACAGAGCCACGGCTGCACGCTGCCAAAACCCACCCCTGGAGCCAGCAGGCTCGGCCCCAGCGGGAATTACAGCCTAGAATCATAGAATACCAGGCTGGAAGGGATCTCAAGGATTTTTTTAGTCCAACCTTTCAAGGTAAAAAGAATAAATTAGTTTAAACGGGCTGGCCCAGGAGCCTGTCAAGCTGAGTCTGAAAACTACCCCATGTAGTGGAATCCACCCCTTCCCTTGGGAGATTATTCCATTATCTAATTGTTCTCATGGGTCACAAAAGGTCTTCTGGAGTCTCATCAGCATCTCACCAGGGTAACTTGTCCCCACTACCCCTTGTCTTTTCCACGTGACTCCTTGTGAAAAGGGAGTCTCCATCTTCTTGGTAGTCACCTTCTATACCCTTGGACATGGCCATAAGGTCTCCCCCGAGCCTTCTCTTCTCACGGCTGAGCAAACCAGTTCTCAGCCTTTCTTCATATGAGGGGGTTGACAGCAGTGCTGCCCCCCAAGACAAGCCAACAGCTTCCCTCTCTTGCAGACCCTTCAAATAATGAGGAGGGACCCCACCAGCCCTGGGCAGGTCTGTGAGGCACTGAAGGTTTTTGCAGGAGCATTTTCTTGGATGCTGTGTGACGTAACGGAGCCTCTGCGCAGCGGGGCAGGGAAGCGCCACAGCACCGAAATACCAAACACACCATCTCCAAGTGACCTTGACCCCCAGACTCACGGCTGCCACGGAGGAAAAAAAAAATGAAGTAGGAGGAAAAAGAATAAAATAATGTTTTCACTCCTGGCAGCTCAGCAGACAGCACCTGCTTCTGCCCGCTCCAGACTCAGCAAAACTCAGCTTTCATCACCTGACAGCGTACACGGCGAGCCCGCGCAGACACACAGAAATCAATGCGCATTGATCCCTAAGCCAGGAATTCATAAACTCCTTTAAAGGTCAAGGATTGATTTTTCACTTTCTGTAAAAAAAAAAAAAAAAAAAAAAAAAAAGGCAGCGACTCCTGCCATCACCTGCCCGCCCCCACCCTGTGCTTCCCTCTCCCGCAGCAGGGCCAGCATCCCAGCGGATACCTGCCAAGCATCTCCGCTTTCCTCCGCGCGCAGTCGTCACGGGAAAACATCAAGTAACACAGATAAATACACCACTCTCTTGCTACAAGCACTAGTAGCAATGCACGTGTCCTGTCTTGCTGGAGGGTCTGGTTTTAGGAGATTTCGAGAGAGTTGAACCCTTCCAGGCAGCCCTCTGGGTTGGCAGGGAACAGCGTCCCTGCCCATCGGGACGATCTCACCAAGCGGGGTCTGATTTATTCGTTTGAGGGCCCCCTAACTGGCTACTGTACCCACAGGGACCTAAAAAACAAGAATCACATAATCCAGCATCCTGCAGCAGATCTTCACTTGGGAGGACAGCAATAACCTCCTGCTCTTCAAAGGATGTCTCATGACACGAGGAGCTGATGGACAAGGGCTGCATCAAAAGCTGCGTGGCCAGCAAGTCAAGGGAAGTGATTCTGCCCCTCTACTCTAGTGAGACCCCACCTGGAGCACTGCATCCAGCTCTGGAGCCTCCAACACCAGAAGGATGTGGATCTGCTGGAGTGAGTGCAGAGGAGGGACACAAAGAAGGCTGGAGCATCTCTCCTATGAGGCCAGGCTGAGGGAGTTGGGTCTGTTCAGGCTGGAGAAGAGAAGCCTCCAGTACCTGAAGGGGTTACAGGAAAGCTGGGGAGGGATATTTTACAAGGCCCTGTGGGGATAGGAGAAGGGGCAATGGTTTTAAACTAGAGCAGGAGAGATTCAGACTGGACATTCAGAAAAAAGCTGTTTCCTCTGAGGGTGGAGAGACCCTGGAACAGGTTGCCCAGAGAAACCTCATCCCTGGAAGTGTTAAAGCCCAGGCGGGTTGAGGTTCTGAGCAACCTGGTCTAGTGGGAGGTGTCCCTGCCCACAGCAGGGGTTGGAGCGAGATGAGCTTTAAAGGTCCCTTCCAACTCAAGCCATTCTAGGATTCTGACAGCCCTGTCATGTCAGGGAGGGGTGCAGGCAGCTCAGCCCCTGCCCCCTGGCTCCTCTCCAACAGCAGCAGCCGCCAGCAACAGCTAATTGCTGCAAAATAGCTCCTCTCCATTTCAGGGCGCCGCTTGCTTTTGCTTTAGTCGCTGGCAAATCAATCCTCCGAGGAATTATAATAACCCTGCTCTGGCCTCGTTCCCTGGATTTCTGGCCCCTTTCCTTGGCACGCCTCCTGGCCGGGCTGGAAGTCCCTCCGTCTTCGCTCAAAGCCCCTTCTCCCTCCTCACACCCACCTGGTTTCCAGCCAGTGGACACCCACACGGCACCATCAACTCCACAGGGCAGCACTTGGCACGGAAATCCCTCCTCTCCTAGGGGTCCCAAGTAGATAATCATGGAATCGGCAACATCATACAAGCCTTTTGCACCATCCCCATCCCTGCTCCACTACCACAACCTCTGGTGGTTTGGAGTAAAGAGCACCCAATGCAGGAGAGACTGTCCCCACTGGATGCTCCTTATGGGTCCCTTGAAAGCTGAGCTATTCTCTGATCCTTTGCATAGCTCAGGGAGGAACCAGCTCGTTCAGCTGCTTGGCTGCCAAGTGCACCTTTCCCTGCTAGAAAAAAACACATAATTTAAACGATCCTCTGCAGCAAATAGAGGGTTCAACCTAACAGCTCAACTTCCTACCGAAACATTTCCTCCCCAAAGGCGAGCTTGTGGCAAAATATCAAGAAAACTCACAAATTAGTTCTTTTTTTTAGCACAAAAAACCACACTAAAAACCAAACCACCACCGTATCCAACTTAAAATGGCAAGTGCTGCTTTGTGGCGAGCGCCACCGAGCTCTGCCAGTCCTTGACTGCTGCTGAGCGTCCCTGTTCGGCCGCGCACAGCCGCTCTCCTTACACCCTTGTCCCTCCCAAGGCGCTTGGGAGAAGGTGAATTATTACGTTATAGGGACTGGAAGCGACCGTCAGCTCGCCCTGCCCGTGGGGCCCACATGGAAAGGGATTTAGTGCTCAAGGACGCTCAAAACTAGAGGGGAGCGTAAACATTCCCGGGGAGCATAATTAGAGTTTTGCACCCGCTGCTAACGAAAGAAATGAAGCTCCTCAAAGGTTAGTGGGACTGGGAGGCATTATAAAGGTTGGTCACCGTCCCAGATCCAAAACATCGATGGATTCAGAGAGGAAGGATGGCAGGAGACCCTTTTGGGCTGATAGCAGAAAAAAAACAGGTTCTGATCAACCGTAAGCCTTGCATTAACTGCTCCATGACATTCCGAACGCCACTGGAAACGGAGAAAGGAAGAACACCAAGGGAAAGCCAAGAAACAAGATTATTTTAAAAAAGCCTCCTCCAGCTCTACGAGGCTGCTGGAGCAGCACAATTTGATGGGGAGAGAGGAGAATGCTCCCCGGACTTGATCGACACTGAGGAGGAAGGACAGCCCCAGGACTACTTGCTCCAGCAAAAACTAGCTCAGCTCCCAGCTCCGGCACGTCTTTCCCCACAACCTTGGGCAAGGCATTTCATCTTTCTCTGCCTCATTTTCTTGGTGCTTGCCTCAGAAGACTTTGGGCTCAGACTTTGTCTTACACGGGCTTTGGCTACACTTGAATGCTTAACTTGAAATTCAGTAATTGCCAATTAAATCAACATGCTTAGCACCCTTTCATGGACTGTGCCTTTTTTTTCCCCAGCTAAACATGTTCACCTTAATTAAAGGAGTCTGCGAGTCATTGCAAAGCCATCATGTCCTGCCAGTTCAGTCTTAGCATTTAAGCATTTGTATGCCCACAAAAACCGATTTTGGAAGCCTGGCACTACGGGATGGGACCTTCTGTTCATTAGGTTCTTCAAAGTGCCACTAGGCAAGAAAATTAAATCAGATTCAGATGAGAGGAGAAGGCTGTCGGAGAAAGACAAGTGTTTTCAGGAAAAGGAAAGGGAGTAGATGGTCTCCAATCCCATTTACAGAAGACACAACACACGGGACACGGAGGCAAACAGGCAAGGTCTGGGCAGAGCTGGCCACAGAGCTTAGAGGTGCAAATGCGTTGTTAAAAATCAGCTTTTCCGCTTTTTACTAAAAGCAAATGATAATGGTGGTGACGGTTTATGAGGCATTTGGCACGTTTGGGTTGGGATGCTCAGCCCCTGATCCCCTAAGGCTAGAAAACGCGAGCGAGAGGGGGAACCACCGGAAGGGATGTACTCGAGAGAAGCTGATTCCAGATCATAAACTCCTCCGTCACACTGAAGGACTCAAGTCAGGCAGCAGAAGGGGATAAAGGGGATGAAACGAGCAAGAGATTTACCGGCTCTAGCAAGAAAACCTGCTCACCGGGTGATTAGAGCCAAGGCAGGCAACACCTTGGGCGAGCCTCACGCCTGCGCAGCCCATGCCGGGGGAGCACGGGTCCAGAAACGTGCCCTCGGTATCAAGAACTGAGTTTTACCTGCCTGTGCTTGGGAGTTGCTGCCAGAAGCACCCAGGACACGTTGCTACCCCCCAGTCCTCTCCAACCCATCCTACCAGTGACTTGAAGCAGCACCAAGCGGCCCTAAGGGCAACAGTGACGAGCTACAGGCGCAGGGTTGTGCCCCATGGCCCCAAAAATCGTGCTGTGCAAGCTGGGATCAGCCAGATCCTTTTTACTCAAGTCTTTTAAGGTGAAAACCACCAAAACTGTTGAGGAAAGTAAAGAGTAATTTATAATTTTTCTTTTTTTTTAAAAAAAAAAAGAGGATTTGTTTCAGAAAAGCTGTCAAAAATGTTTAATTGATGAAAAGCTGCATTTTCAAGGAAAGACATGTTTCAGAAGTGACACTGATAGCCATGTGAGTAGAAAGTCTGGGGCTGAGTGTGAGGAGTGGGTGGGAGCGCAGGGGAAGAATACATTAGAGTTGCAAATGCGCAAGGAAACAAAGCCCTCCATCATTTTGAAACCTCTACTAAAAGGGAGTTTTACTTTTTGACCCCATCAGCGGTTCACGTGCTGTCACTCGGTCTCCGAGATGAAACGGGAGGACCAGTGGAGAGCGGCAACAACCACCTGGGTTTATGGCCACAAGGAGGGATGACCTGGCATTTTCCCCTCCCCGACACCACCACAGGACTGAGGGCTGGAGAAGGAGTCCTCTGTCTCGAGGTGGGCAAAGATCTGGATTTCAGCTGCATTTCAGCCGCCCCGCGTCTTCAGCGGCAACAAAGCTCGCGTCGCTCGCTCCCAAGTGCCTCGGAAGATGGATTTCTTGCTCCTGTGCCGGATGACGCAGCACACGATATACATTGCTGGGATTTCACCATCTATTTTGAGCAGGAGGTGCTCATTTAAAGAAACCCAGAGGGACGTGGGCTGGTGTCTGGGTGATGCATCGCCGCCGTACGATCGGCAACAGCCAGCAGCCAGACGTGGTAGGAGACCGACTCCTGCGAACGGGTACCAGGAGAGCTCAACTGCAGCGCTTTGATGTTGTAAAACTCAAGTTAAAATGAGCAAGGGGAACGCAACAAGGAGACTAAAGGATCGAAATATTCCCTAGTATTTCCAAAGAAAAACTTCTTTTTACACCCCCGTGGCTTATAAATCATGCAACACAACTACAAAGGCAGAGATTTCGGTGTTTGACTAATGCTGCTGCACTTCCCTCAGAGAGGAGCAGCTTGACCTCAGGATGTCAGCATTAAATAAGACAAAACCATCGCCGACGCTCTCCTTTCTCCAGCGGAACCCTTGCGGCAGCGATTTACCCCTTGGAAACAAAGCCCCTCCTCCCGGCAGCCGCCTCTCTCCGGGGAACCCGCGCGCTGGAGGACACCCACAAACCGTTGGGAGCAGATCTGAGCAGCCCTTCTTGGAGGAAATATCAGCTCTGCTTGGGAAGATGTGGCAAAAGACTTGCAGAGCGGTCTAGAAATAACCAGGCTCCGTGCGCTACGCCTGCCCAGACAGCTCTGCCACGACACCGCAGTCCCCACGCTCTGCCTTTCCAGGTCCTTTCTTAGCAGGGAGCTGCCAGTTCCCAGTCTCCCCAGCAGCCTAATGGGTGTGTGACATGAGCCAGGAGGGCTCGGTAGAGGGGAAGGCAGAGACGCCCTTCAGCTTTACGTGGCAAAATAGCCATCCAAAGCTGTCTCCTGGAGAAGCCAAAGGTTCATTACCACCGTGGTGGGGACCTTGAGGGAGTCAAGGCTGGTTTTTGGCCAGAAAACAAACCGAGGAGGGATGGACCTCAGTCTCTAGAGCTGAAGGAAAGGGTTAAGCTATTCCTCAAAAGCCAGGGGTTCTTCACATGGAACGAAAGCATCGAGATGCCTGAGGACACTGCATTATCCAGGTCTCAATCTAAAATAGATCTAAAGGGTTCTCCAATAGCGTAACAAAATAAAATTGCTCCTATTTTAGCTATTTCCCCTCAGTTTTCTCACACTGCAAAGCCACACAGGGTGTCTGGCCTCCTGATAACTCAAAAGAACAAGTCACCAACATCACAGGTCAGTTCAAAACACCGATGTGTGTTTCTAAGGCTGAAAACAAGCCCAGGCAGTTGAACCAGCTGAAATACGCTCCTTTGAAATAGCTTTTTCCTTTCACCATCCCTTCAAAAAAAAAAAAAAATTAAAAAAAAAAATCTGTGTAGCTGGCTTTATAGAAAACACGCACCATTTGGAAACAATTTCCCTTTTTTTTTTTAATTTCTTTTTTCCTGGCTGAAAACATGTGCTGAGTAGATCGCTTGGGTCAGCACAAAACTGCCTTTAGGGGTGAATAAACTAGTTGCTGCCAGCAATTTGCCCAGCACTGCTTCAGGCCAAATTGGAGAGTTCAACTCCCAGACGCTGCAAGCTGGCCTGAAATTACCGCACGGACTCCGAGCCCGTTCGCTCCGACTGAAAAACTAAACATTATTTACCCGGAATAATACAAGAGGAGGGTTGTGAAGCCCAGGCGACCGGGTCGACGGTCCGGTACGAGCTCTGCAAGGTGAGGTTTGAAGAGAAGGCAAAGTCCTGCTTGATTCTGGCGGGTGTTTTGAGGTTAGAGATGGAGCCCACGCTCAGGTGCACTGGTGAGGAACAGCTTGGATGGTGTGTAACGGAGGCATTGCCCTTGAAAAGCGCTGCAGCGAGCCTGAAATTGCCTGGCTGGTTAGAAAAAGTACGTGGCTTTGTTTCTCCCCATCCCTGTTCCTCACTCAGACCCTCTACCATACGCAGGACTCAGTCCCAGCTGCTCTAGCCCCTTTGCTTCTCTAAAATCACCAAGAAAGGCCACCATTTGCCCATTTTTCAAGCAAATGGAAGCATCCAGATTGCACCAGCCCTCAGCAGCTGCCTGAAGGGAAGGAGAGACAAGGACTTCTAAGGAGCTCCTTCAAAGGATGGGCTTCTCCCCTGCCGTGGAGATAGATCCAACCCCAGGAGGACGGCAAGCACCACACTCCTTTCCAAGCCCTTGTCCTTAGTTCAGACACAAGGCACCTCAACCCTCCCAAAAGGCCCTACTGAATCAAGCGAAGCTGGGAAGAAAGTATCATCACTTCTCAAGCCCAAGGGAGCAAGCGCAAGAGCACCTCTGGCCACTTGTCCCAAGTTATTCAGCTGGGGTCTTTCCCTTCCTGTTTGCACAAATTGAGGGGGTGGAAATGACAAAAAACGGTTCGATCAAGAAACAAGCTGCCTGCGGAATCATTTAATGTTTAGCAAACTGCAGCCAAAAATGACTGGTAATTTTCAAACAGCCTCTCCAGCACCTTTAGAAGGACCAATCCTCAGACAGGGCTGGGCACTGCCCTTCTGCACACCAAGTCCCTTTACCAGACACAGAGCAAAGAGTCACAGAGACACTTTTGAACTTCTCAGCCTCTTGATTAACTGCGATTCATTATTTCTGAGCTCAGCCCGGTCAGCCGAGGCAGACGGGATCAATTCTGCTTCCTGATTTTTAGATGGCCGGGGAGAACCATTTCCAGCGAAGACGCGCGCGCAGCAGCCTCACAACGGCTGGCCCTTTGGACACGAGCCAAACGGCGGGGGCAAAGAGGAGGGGAAAAAAAAAAAAGCCCAGCACACAAAGCCTGCCGTTGGGTTTGGCATCTTATAATCTAAGCGGAGCGATGAGACGCTTCCATCGAAACCAAGCCGGCCAGATTGGAAAGGAGGGGGCGAAACCCCGAGGAAATAAATTCTCTGTGAGACGCAGCTTGCCAGTATAGCTGCTCTGTGACACCTCCTGCAAACTCCAGAAATGCAAATCCCACCTCTGCGAGGAGCACCGAGAGGCGAGCGAGCAGGAGGGCACCGAGCGGCCGCACGGAATTCCAATGAGGCTTGGCAGGCGCCGGCGCCGCAGCGTTTGCCAGGACAGACGGACAGGCCGGGCGGCTCCGCACAGAGCAGCCCGTGGTGCTCTGCAGGGAAGTAAAGGTTTGGATGGATGCTGCGGAAGAACACGAAATGCTGCCGCGCCGGAGGGACGGCGGGGTGGGGATCATCTGCACGGCACCTCCGTAGGCTGGCAGAGGGGAAAAAAAAAACCCACTGATTTTAAGTAGGTGCTACAGAACGATGACCCTCCGTGGTCCTTCCATCTCCAAGCCTCAGCTCCTTCCTGGAGCAAGGAGCAAGGGTCACCCAGAGAGGGATTCCTGGACCTTCACCCTTGGCACCCACCAGGCTGTTGGAGAGCCCAAGATGCAGACATGTTTCTCCAGCTTCCCACAACTCCAGCTAATTGCACCCCAAAAGTCCCCACTCTGGTCCCAGCAGCTCTCCTTAGTCCCCCCCACCATCCTTTGCCACACAAGGGGAGTACCAGCCAGCGACAAAACCCCAAGAGCTCCTGCCTGGCACAGTAAAGCCCAGCACTGCCTCATTAAAACCCTCTCTTGCCCCACCGTTGCCAGCACGGCCACATTTCCACACCACCACGTGCCCACTCAAGCCACGACGGAGCCAAGAAGGCCGAGAAAGCGTTAAATATCGCAGCAGCCCAGGCCTCGGTGGGAACCCAACCGTAGACCCTCCGCCGCTCCCGCGCCGGCCCCGAGGAGACCGAAAACTGACTGAATGACTCCAGCAATTAACTCACTTAGTCTCTAACCCAGTTCCTTTTAAGGTAAATTTGCTCACGTTAATGGAAAAGGGTATTTTGGTTTTCCATCACCTGCCAAGTCATTTAAAAAATTGTTTTCCCCCCTTCTCCCCTCTGCATTCACGACTTAATTGCAACAGCTCTTTGACAGCAGATAGGTTCCAGTGGGCTGCCACTCCAGATGTCAGGAACATGTTAGCAGGAAGGGACTCTGTAGGATATTTATGGCTTTAATTCCTCGGTAGAGGGTTTTGTTCTGTCATGCGGTGACACACGAATTGCTACTCATTTGATCCTGTATTTCCACATCAGTGACACTTTATGAAGGGCTCCCAGCTTCTCTGTACCGGCTCCAAAGTTATCGGTCCCTCTACCAGCGCTGCCCTGGATAAGCTGGGCGGCTGGAATTGCCAAAAGGGCTGTTCAGCAGCAGGGCTCCCTCCTGCGCAGCACTGGCAGAGGATGAGGACTCACAAAAAACACCCACAGCCGTGCCTGGAAAGCAGCAGCACCGGTCACGTAGCTCCTTTTCTTCATCCCTCTCTCTGCAAAGAGGAGACATTTGCAGTGACCCCCTTGTTCGAGAGGCTCCAAAGCTTTCCTGGAGCAGATTCCTTCTCTATGCAGCAACAGCACCCAGAAGTGTGAGGTCTGGGCTCCACAAGCCTGAAGGAGCAGAAGACACGAGGCTCTGCCCCACAGAGCTACACCTGCAGCTCCGGTTACACACTGCAAGGGATACAAAGTCCTGAACCGACTGAAGATCCACGTGGGATCCATCCCTGGCTCTAAACTGCTCAAATATTGGCTGCTTGATCCCAGATCAGGGATCAACAAGCACATCATGCAGTTACTTTTTCACATAGCACCGTTCTCCAGCATCTCTCTCACAAGCACATGATGAACCACAGGGAAGCCAAAGGAAAGGGGCTCTGACACTGAACAGAAAACAGGCTCAAGAAGCAGATTTACCAAAAGCAAAGCAAAAACACCCTGAAAAACCCCAGTGTAGCACACACCCAGCAGACTCCAATGATTTTTCTGACAGAAGGAAGGTGCACAGCTGCTGTGGGAACCACGGGTTTCGGGACAGCGTTTCCTTCAGCTCTGCTAAAAACCAGCTCCGCTCTCGCACGAAGCCTGCCCGAGGGCTCGACAAGCCGCTCGCTGTCCCACCAGAGCCAGCCCATCAGTCCCGCTCGTGCTCCTTAATCCAAAGCCACCCTTGAAATTAAGGAGCAGAGGGAGAGACCAGATGGTGTGTGATTTTTGCCAGGCTGCAAGCAGGACCAAATCCCATCCCTGGGCAGCGAGGGCAGGAGCGCGGTGGGAGATCAAGCCTCCCGCTCGCTCACCAGCGCAGTGAATTCCCAGCATTTCCCAGCTCCCAATTGCCTGAGAACAGCAACAGCAAAAGAAAAAAACCACAACAAACAAACGGCCCAACAAACCTAAACATGTGGATTTCTATTTGCTGTGGGTTCTATACACCGAGAACAAGCGCAAACAAATACTTCCATTATTTTGTCAATACAATTAGCTCGGGAAGCACCCATCTGAGCTCCCCCTTCCCCCTCCCAGTTTGAGAGAGGAAATTGGCTTTGCTGAATGCAGCGCTCGGATTTTTCTCTTCTCCAACGTGCACATTTACAGGCAGATTGCGCTCGCTCTCTCTCCCCTCCCTCCACCCTAGAAAAGCAATCTTGCCGGAGCGTCGCGATTTCTCCATCTAATGGAGCCACCCTCCCGAGAAACACTCCAGGGGNAGCTCTGGGGTTCTCCCAGGGATCTCTTGTGAGCAGGGCCTCACTGCTCCGTCCACCAGCAAGGGACCCACGGAGACAGCTCAACACTCTCACCGCTCCAGCACCACGAGCTGGACCTTACATGTCCCCCTTCCCTGCTGGGCACCTCCAGCACCCATCTGTCTCTAGGGCATGGAGCACTTTTGGGGCTAAATTGGCTTTTTTCCCCCCCTAGTCTTGGCCCATCTGCATGCAAGCTCATGCAGAGATTCCTCTTGCCTAGGATGTAGAAGAGCCATTCAGGCTTGGGCTATTAATTAAAAGCCGGTAATGCTAATTTTACTGCCAAGTTGGAAGATCCTTACTGCATTTTATTAGGTAATTGCCACTTGTAAGGGCTTTAAATTGATGTCTTTATTAGACGAGGCAATACAGGATGGTTATAATAAGAGTTGAAATCATATCCTATAAATGTTGAGCCAGTGCTCGCTCCAGACGTCGCTCCAGCCTCTATCTCTGAGCTGAATGGGGAATTGCTTCCCCACCAGAGTCCCCGAGCTCCGGGCTGAGATGTCCCAAACAAGGCAACTCTTCCAGACCTCCTACAAAAAAAATTTAAAAAATTTCTGGTCTACAATCAAGTGTGAGGAAAGGAAAACCGAAGGGCAGCAGGGATTGGCCTCTGATAGCCCCAAAACACTGCTTTTCCACCCGCTCTGTTCAACAGCACAGAAAAATGAGCCACCGACACTGCTGAGTCATTTCAGCTCTACAATCAAAAGCCAGAGCTTTTTTGCCTTTTTCCAAACCCTTTCCTCATTCAAGGGGCTGATTTGTGTCCAGCTGAATCTCCTGGAGGTTGCATTGCAGCGACAACATCTTCACCCAGCAGATCTCACAAACCTTCCTCCTAATAGAGTCCCTCGTAACGTGCTTATCGCTGGAGCAGCCGCACACCTTCCCGACAGCCCAGAGAAACGCTGGTTTTCCCACCCCTTCTCCAGGGAGAGGAGCAGGAGCATGACCACGGTGCTGTTAAGCAAACTCTGCGTTTCCTTGAACATCAAGTCCACAGAGAAAGGGACTGGAGGGACCCAGCTCTGCAAGGACCATCCTGAGGGCAGAGAGAGTTGGAGTTGTTCAGGCTGGAGAAGAGAAGGCTCTGAGGAGACCTTGTGGCCTTCCAAGATCTGAAGGGGGCTACAAGAAAGGTAGGGAAGGGCTTTTGAGGATGTTGGGTAGTGATAGGACAAGGGGGAACGGATCCAAACTAGAGGAGGGGAGATATAGATTGGACATCAGCAAGACATTCTTCCCCATGAGGGTGGTGAGACACTGGAACAGGTTGCCCAGAGAAGTGGTGGAAGTCCCATCCTTGGAAGTTTTTAAGGCCAGGTTGGATGGGGCTCTGGGCAACCTGCTCTAGTGGGAGGTGTCCCTGCCTGACGCAGGGGCACTGGAACTGGATGATCTTCAAGGTCCCTTCCAACCCTGATGATTCTATGACCTCGGCCACAAAAGGGAAAAAATCTCACGAGCAACAGCTCCAAATTCTGCAGGATCTCCGTTCCCCTTCTAACGCCAGCTCCTTTTTTTCTCCCCAACCTCTGGCTCTACCAGAAGTTGAGAGATAAATAGCCCCAGCTTCAGGTCAGGCTTTTTAAAGAATTACAGCCTGAGGACAGCTTTATAACAGGTCTGAGTCACCGGCAGCGATGTCCGTGACCGCTGGGCTCGGATCCTGTTGGCACTGGAAAGGAGCCAGTGCAGAGGAGCGGGGGATGCTGTCCTCGTGGCCAGGATGCTGTCCTTGTGGTCACGCCACCCGGGAGGGAAGGACTTGTACACGGAGACAGAGCAAAAAGAGCCAAGATTGGACTCGGGGATGGCCAGGAGGTGGTACCTGTGTGGGTGGCACTGAGGTCCCCTGAGATGAGAGGGCCTGGGGGTCTCCCGCTCCACGCTCAGCCTCCCCTCGCACCACCAGCTCCTGCCTTCAGCCCTTTGTCCTCTTCCTCACGTCCACGTCCTTAAAACCGTCGCTCCCATCTGATCTCCCCGCACGCCGACTCTCCTTCCACACCCTCTTGGCCACCTTTTTCTTTTTCTGCTTTCCCCATCTCTTTGTTCCATCACCTGCTCTTCCCTTCACAAAGATTAAAGCTAATGACTATTTTTTCCCCTCTTTCTGGCGGACTGGAATGCCTGGCCTGCACTCCTCCAGAGAAAAAAAAAAAAATGAGCCTGTAGCAAATGGCAGTGACACTACAAAAGGTCTTTGCACGTGTGAAGAGGAGCAACAGTGGCTTGAGAAAGGAGAGGGACGAGTGCTGCCCCAACCTCAGTCCAAAAGTGAGGCAGGGCAATGGCCTGGTTTTCCCCAGGGGAAAACAAGGTCCTGTGGGACCTGCTCTAGGTTCCTGCACTGGCAGAGGGGTTGGACTAGACGATCTTTTGAGGTTCCTTCCAACCCCTACTGTTCTGTGTGATTCTGAGTGTCTGTTTCACAAAACAAAGCTATAGCTTCCTCATTTCCAGCTAGAAAGCAGGAGAAGGAGTTTTACTAGTAAATTTGGGGGGTTGAGGGGGATGCTCACCAGTATGATTTCAGCCCAAGGTTGGTTACCTGAAAGATAAGAGAGGTGGCCACCAGCCAGCTCCTACTTGCAGAGAGAGGTGGCAAGAGCATCGGTGGTGCTCCAAGGTACCGGGACTTTATCTGCCAGCCCCAGTCAAGTACCGAGAGCAGGGACGCTGGAAAGGAGAGGAGCTACCTATGGTCACGAGACAGCCATCCCAGAAAGCTTAAAAAGCAAACAAATTACCGCCAGGAATTTGCAAACCAGGAAATGACAGGTTCCCTGCACTGAGAAGGATCCAAGACCTCTCTTTTCACATTCAGGTTCCTCCCAGCCTGCAGAGTCAGCCCTAACTGATAAATTTACACCGCTGGCAAAAATAAACTGAAGAAATAAGAGGATTCACCTTCTTAAATGTTTAAAGCCTATTACCAAACGAGGTGCGCCGTGTTGCCGTTATAAATGTCATTCCTAACACCTTCTGAGTTCCCCCTTCCCGCCTCCCCCACTTGCACACTGAAGTGTCCAACCTATTAGGGAACAAAAGGAAGCTGCCTTTTAAATCTCATTCACTCCAGCTCCTCTCCTGATAGATGGCTTCCCCTCTGAAGCTCTGTTTCACATAAAAGCATCTCAGCACGGCGCTGTAAATCTGGTCGCCATCAGCTTTTATAGGAGGCCGGGTTGGGTCCGTGACTAAATTACCATTTATTTATTTGCTCGCTTCAAAGATTTGTAAAAATTACCCACCAGCCTGCGGATTGGAAGGCTGGCATCGCTAAAACGTGTTTTGCCAAGGGGCCTGGGTGGAGCAGAGCCATCCTGGAGCCACCCACATCAAGAGAATGGTGAGACGAGCGGATCCAGTAGCAGGATCCTCCGGTGCCTGTGAGGGATGAGCAGGATCGGGCTGATCTGGAGCTGGGAGCTTGGTGCCAGCAGCTCCCGGGTGCTCATCCAGCTACTTAACATGCTTTACACTCCCACTAGGCTCTGAATAATTATGCCTTAATTAATTGCCACCAGTCTCTGAGCGATTACACAGTAAACAACCACCTCTGAGGCAGGGAAACTGAGGCACGAGAGGCATCATTTGCCAAAGGCCAAGTAGTAAGGCAGTGGTAGGTGGGCAAGAGAAGCCAAGGATGCCCTTGTCTCCACCCAGCCCTTCTGAGGCAGCTTGTCCGCGTCCATATGAGCACCAGCTATGTGGCACCTCCATCCCCAGCACCTATTGCAAGGAAGGGGGGAAGAGGAGAAGCAAATTTGGGATCTAACCAAGCGCTTTGCTTCCCTTACAAGCTTTGCATTTCTTAGAAGACAAAAAGGCAATAAAAGGGTTCTTCAAACAGAAGGTTAGCTGAATCAAAGGCTGCTTCTGCTACTAAGTGACACTTCTATGCAGTTTTGACAATTATTTTTTCTACAGACATCAATAGCTTGATGAAAACTACGCAAAATGACCAAATATTTAGGACTTTCCCTCTGAAGAGTCTCTCCTGCTCCTCCCAGCCCCATCTGATGCTGGCATGTCCCACTAAGAGAGCTGAAGACACCCTAAATCCACCATGGGCCTCTTGAGACAACCCCAGTTCCTCCCTTCATCCTTTACAGACTCATCCACAAAGCCAAAGGTCCTGCTGAAGAGCCAAACCGCACACGCATCCCCCAGGAAAAGCCCTTATCCCCCTGCCCAGCTCGTGACGGAAACAGCAGCTATCCACAGTCACCTCCCCTTAGCCTGACAGCGGCTCCTACTGCCTCCTGCCCCCTCTTCTAATAATCAATATTGATTTTATTGCCTGTGCTGTTATCCCACTTTGAAGATTTACTTGATTTTTTCGCAATCACGTGGTTTATAGCATGAGCCCTTATTTTATGTCTCCTCCAGGTAATCGCCCTACCCCGCTGGCGAACCACGCTGCTCACGTTATATTGGAAAATAATCATCAGCTTTGGCCGACCCAGTCGTCGGTTGGGTTACAACCGGAGCGTATACGTGGGGGATATAGTGTGGAAGAGCCACGCTGCTCACAGCAAGCCCTTAGGCTTGCTCTCCTTCTCTTCATTTTGATCACCTCCTAGGGTTTAGGCTTCACCTTGATCTTCCCAAAGCCAAGCGTGTCCACCAGCACTGGGTGCCCAGAGCCAGCCGACCCCTGCACCCAATTAGCAGAAGAGACGATGTGAAACGTGCGCTTGACACCGATACGACTTCACATTAATAACCAGGCTTCAAATATTTATTACAATGGCTGTTTTTAATAAATATTTCATGAATACCAATTTTTATTTTATTTCCTCCCTCCCCTCCCCTTCCTCTGCCAGCTTTCTGGGCTTAATTTGCCTTAATGAGGGTAAAAATCACTCTGATAAATTGCTCCTTTGCAAATGCACGCGACGTGAGAGCAACACTTGCCTGAAATATTTGTCACGCGGAGCTGAGCGTCTGGCTCAGCGGCAGCAGAGGCCTCAAGAGCAAGGAGGCAACAACGATACCCCCGGCTTAGCGCCCCTGGGGTCCCAAAGATTCCCAGAGATGATCTGGGGCTAAGGGGCAGCTCCACCTACATGACAATATATGGAAAGAGAGGAGATATCATCCCCTTTTATCTTGTATTGAGGGCAGGATCCAATGTTTTCTCCGCAGTAAAAACTGACGTCTGTTTATGCCCCGAACACGGGGAAGTCTTGAGTTAATACACTGAGGCTTAGCATTAAGAGGTATTGAACTAAAAGCTTTATTGAGCACATGCAGCTAAGCCGAAGCTTTACCCCAAACTAACCCAAACACACGTCCTCTCCCTGCAGACACCAGCCTGGGGAGATGTTGGGCATCGCCACCGTCCCCAGCTGGGCAGGACCCCTCGCTCGCTGGTGCCCAGCTCTCCCTTCCCAAATACAACAGGGGTTTATTTTAGGAACTGGGCTGGCTCAGCAAACAGTATCTAGGTTTCTCTCTTCTCCAGTATTTCAGGCACGGGAGGCAATTAGAGGCTGTATAATCAGCAGTGCCAGGGGCAGGGCTTTCATGTGCACGGCGCTCGGGGACTCTCAGGAGGGGTTATTGCCACACGAGGCATCCCTGGCTCAGCTTTGCTCAGCTGCACTTCTCTGCCCTCCTCCTCCGGTCCCCAAACAGAGAGGAAATCCAAGTGGGATGTGCAGAGAGCACCACAAAAGACGCTTGAGAAGCAGAACTTCGCTTGGTCTTTCGCTGCCTTCTCGTTTCTTTTGATGTTTAATTTTCCTGCTCTCTCCAGTTTTATTTATTCTCTTTAAGACACTTACTAGTGCACGTTACAACCCTCCAGCCTTCTCTCCTTCTCCATTTTCATTCCCTCTCAGAAAAGCATCTCTATTGCAAAAAGAGGGGAGAGACAAACCCCAGCCCATGGCCAACAGCCCGCAGACGGGGTGATGAGGAGCGAGCATCAGGGAAACACCAAGTCCAAACCTGCCCTCTGGAAAACAGCTGCACATCCTCTGCCAGAAGAGATTTTCCAACCACCCCTCACAACTGGACTATACTTGGAGGAATCTGAGATCTCCAAGCTGTTTTCCTTCCACAAACGCTTCCCATGCCCTGTGGTAACCCCTATTTTGTGCTCTGTTCCCTGTCATCCTAGACAAACATCAGGGAATTAGAAAAATCCCAAAGCAACTAAAGCCTTTCCACTTTGTCTCAACCACAACAGCTATTTCTGGCTAGAGCAGCAACTTTATTATCCTGCTTAACTCCAAATCGAATTGTGTGGAATCAAGAATAATTTAGCAAGTTTTTTCCCAGAAATTGCCCTCGCAGCAAACCCGAAGGGAAATAGTATTTTTATACCAACCAAGGAAAAAAAAAAGGGAATATTAAACCATTGCAAAGCAGAAAAGATTCAGGAAGTTGTGAGTGGAAGAGAAAAAAGCTTCCTAGTCAAGAAAACTCCTCCAACGGTTCAGAGGTGCAAAATTCTACGGGACCTTTGCCACACTTGATAAAAAAATTAAAAAATAAGATGAGGCTGATGGGTACTTGGGGCCGTGATTATGAATAGTGATGGAGAGCTGAAGTAGAAACCGAACAGCTTGGTTTTAATGAGAATTAACTAGAGAATGGCACTTTCTACCCATTCAGCAATTCAGTTATTTTAATGCCTTGCACTTTCTTCACACCCCCCACCCCCCCAATCTCACTTTTACCAGGTGTGCAGAAAGTTACCAAAAACATCAATTGGGAAATGTCAGAATGAAAAATCTCAGCATTTCACTTCAAAGCAAAACGTTCTGCTTCAAAATGTCGGCGTTTTATAATTCAATAAGCCGATTTGAAGCATCTTATCTGGCAGTGCTCTGTCAAAAATGGGAAAAATCGACTTTTTCTTCCAGCACTTTGGGTAAACCCCCTCTATTTGCTTCTGCACATTTTCAGTCACATTCAATCACCTTTTGTTTTAATGGTATCTCTGCTCCGTCTCTTTACAGAAAATCTTTTCCAGCTTAGGAAATGGGAGCTGGTCTCCCGTTGACTCTTACCATGCTCTGACCAAAACCACTAATAAGCTTTAAGATTGCTTAAAAAAAAACACACCACCCAACATAAGAATACCATTTATTACTCAGGTAGGTGATTCCATGCAGAATATTTTAGCCACAGCTTCAGGAGAGCGTTCACAGCTTTTATTCATTGCTCAGCAAAACAGTTTGCTTCTTGGCCAGCTTCAAGGCACTGGGGGACTGAACACAACCAGTAAACCCAGTTTGATGGTTTCTAAGATCAATGTACCAGTGCAAAAAAAAAAACAAACAGGAATACTAATTTCTAGCAGGGAGATGATGCAAACCAGTTTGTTCATGACAGAAAAAAAATCTTTTTTTTAAATCTTGCAGACCAAGAGCCAACCCCTTCCCTGGACAGGATCACAAATAGAAGGAACCTGCAATAACAGCAGCCAGGACTAACCTCCCTGACCAGTGCCATCCCAGGGCCAGAGGATCTCTATCCCCATATTAATCACCTTAAAATGCATCTTAAACCCAAAGCCACGTGGCCAAAGCTGGGTATTTTTTGGCAGCCGCAGAGCACGACTCGATTTTTTTTCTCCAGCGGAAGATAATTATATTTAAAGGATATTTCTGCATATGCACATCCATGAGGAAAATCTGTGCTTTATTCTGATAAGCTCATCGAGATTCTCATCTTGCAACAAATAAGGCACGGCATCTAGATGGACGGTATTACAGGAAAATCAATATTGATTATTAGGAGCAAATATGCAGGATATAGCTGACAGTTAAAAATCCTTTTAAGATCTCAGGAGAAAAACGACAGTTTGGCACTAGAAATACGGCAGCACCGATTCAACGGCTTCATCACCCAGTCGATCAATAGGGAGAGTTTGGGCAAAGTTTGGAGGGTCGCAGAAAGCGCGGCCTGGACAAGGGCAGGGTATTTTATTGGGCTGCACTGGGAGGGAAAAATCAGAAGGGATTTTGGAAGTTTGAGCCTTCTGAAGGAGAGAGACCAAAGCCAAACCTGTAGGTAGCACAGGTTGAAGGAACACGTGAAGGGAAGAAAAGGAGTTTCAAAGCCTAGTGCCCACGGCACAGGGAGCAAACGGGCTTTTTTCCTCCCTTTGCAAGCTCCAGTTTTTCCTCTCTGGGCACAGAGAGCAACTCCCACAGGGGCAAAACTCTGAGCGGGGCTTGCTCCAAAACGCAGAGTCTTCTTCAACACCGCAGGCAGCATTTCCCACTCAACATCCCCAATCATTGAGCCTCGGGAATCCGACTGCTGCATCACCCTCCTCACAGCCCTGACACGCACAAACACCCAGGGTGGTATCTCTCCTGCTGCACCCTGCTTATCTTGGCATTATTTTTATTAACTCATTTTTGCATATCCTCTGGGGAACGACACTCATTACATTGCTATGGATGGCCTCCCAACGCTCGCGGAGGCGCAGACCTTTGTGGATCGAGCGGGGCCGAGGAGGGGGGGGTTTGTCGAGCGCTCGGCGTGCTCTGGCAGTCAATCGAATGTGACACGATAACGAACGTTAACATCGCGTGCGCCCCTTCGCCGACAGAGGGGAAAGTCATGTTTGATTACAGCTAAACACGGTGTCGCTGCGAATGCCGGTCGCTTCTTTTATTGCCTCCTCTCCCCTGCTCCAGGCTCTGGGTTTGCTCGTTCTTCGCTTTCACCGCCACCCGGGAATCGCTCGGCCACGGGGGTGATCTCTAGAAAGCCAGGTTCTCATCAGCCACCTCCCAGCAAGCCCCAAATCCACGAGACTAGCTACAAATGCATCCCTTTGAGCAGAAACATGGAGATGAATCCTGTGGTTCACCTCTTTTAGAAAGGAGTCCTAAAATAACCCAGAAAGTCTTCTCCTTAGCCCAGTTTCCTGTGTCATCCTCCCCTGCCCGAGTGGGGTTACTCAGGCCCATGCAGCACTAATGTTGCACAGGATGCTCTTCAGGGCTTATACCCCCCCACACCATGAAAGAAAAGGTGGCCGTGGGCTGAAACCAGCAGCAAAGAGCCCCACAATGAGCCAACCCCAGAGCCAGACTGGGAAATGGAAAAGTTAAGTGCTCTCGGTCATACACTGTGTCCCAGTGGGAACCAGCTTATGGCAGGGAAGCACTAGAGGCTGCCAAATCCACCAACTCTTTGTGATAAGAGGCTCTCTATCAAAAAAATGTCCTTTTTCAAACACTAAAAGGAAGAAATCCAGAATTTAGGGCAGGAACAGGGCCCATCATCAGCCTGCCCAGCACATTCGGTCCTGCCTGATCCATCACTGCCTTGATCCCAGCTCCTGGGGTTACACGGAAAGAGATTGATGCTGCTGGAGACACGGTACCTTAAAAGTCACGTTAAGGGAAGCAGCACCAGGCCCACCCTCTGCCTTTGGAATATTTGGGCTTTTAATCTGAAGATTTCAAGGCAACAAACCCCCAAAGCCCAGGCTGCAGACACACGGTGTTGCAGACACACGAAGAGCCACGTTGCTCACATTGCAGATGCATCGATCACGCCGCTCCCTTTGCAGGGACACACTGATACACCACGTCTCCCATGACGAGTTAGAGAGATCAGAGCTAACCCTCAGAGGACGTTTTGCCCTCTTAGCTTTGAGCAAAGACCAGAGCAGCTTCCTGCCTTATCGAAGGATAACGACCAAACTCCGGCCATGGAGAGCCGTGATCCTCACAGGGAGAGGAGGTTTGCCTGGGCCGGGCTTAAAACAGCTGCTCAGAGATATCTACAGCACCGCGTCACTTCCCACATCATGGTCCTGCCTCTCCTTCCAGCCCTCATCCCTCTTTTATCCACACTGTGGATGCTTTCAATCTTCATCCTATCCTAAGGAGAGCCTGTCCCAAACCACGGCCTCATCTGCCCCTCCCCACCTCCATCTCTAGGCATCCTCCATCACCTAAATCCTGGCTCTCACCCTCAGCCCTGCTAATAAAGAGCTCCATCGGTGAAGTTTCAGGAAACTTCGCCGGAGTTCAGCCGGAGCCAGCCGCTTTCCGTGCCGTCGGCGCGATCCACCTGCGGTTGCCGGCTCAGTGGGCGTGAAGGGGCCGTGCAGAATACAAATGGACTCTTTCACTTAGCAGGAGGCAGGTAATTTCTTTTGTCCCCGCTGATGCATTATTGATTGTGATGAATGTCAGAGCAGGAGCCTGTTCCAAAAGCCATTAAACAATAATTTCATCTCCGGAGGGTAATTGATTGTCAGAGGGAGCAGCTTTGCTAGTTGCAAGGTGGCGGTGACGGGGAATGTTTGTATTTGGGTGGGGACGGAGGGAGTCTTGGGCAAACTTCATGATTTATTAATAAGACATGGAAAAAGGAGTTGGGAAAGTGAGTGCACCGAGAAGAAGAGGCCGACCTCTTCCGAGCCACTGGGCAAAGGTGGCAAGTGTTGAGAGCAGCCCAGGCAGGCGGCTCAGCTCCATCACGCTTTGTAGGACACCCTTAATGCACTGTGCTGGGGGGTGCTCAGCTCCAGAGAGACACCCCAACACCCACCTGTCACCGCCTGCCTTTTTCCAGTCTGTGGTTCACAGGCTAAATGGTTCTCCTGATGCCCTTCGTCTCCTGCCCCTGTGCTGCCAGCACCGCCAGCGACCTGCATCCAGTATAACCAGCTTCAAGCACTCCCCTGATGACAGTTTAACACCCCAGCATGTGTATTTTCACTGATTTCAGAGAAAACTTAACGTTACACCACACACCCATGAAGAGAGCAACAGAAGAAGCAGGAGCAGCAGGGTCTGGTGTGGGAGCTGGGCTTAGATATGCACCTCGGTGGCATCTGGCTGGGGAAGCAGCTTCAGTCACCGTGTGGTGAGGGAAGGGGGTGATGATTCCCCCCTCAAAGGAGGGGAACAAGAACCTGAGGGCCTCAGAATTCTCATGGGTCAAGCAGGAGGACTCCACAGTCACTTAGCCAAACTGAAGAGAGACACAGCCCTAGGAAGTCACTGCTGGGAATGATTCCCATCCCCAACCATGCACAGCATTCCACAACGCAACACGGTGGGATGATGCTCAGACACCGCCCTGTGTGTCTGTCCATCTGTCCACCAGTGCTGGAGGAAGACAGGGAGGGGAGGCAACAGCAGCAGCATCCTCGCCACATCTCTTGCAGTGAGAAAAATCCCGCTGTCAGGAAGAGAGAGGCAGTTTATCCGTCTCCTCCACGGCGTGTGAGAGGTGGATTTATCATGGATTTCCCTTTCTGCCGTGCTTTATTTGGCAGTTCATTATCTTGTCAGCTGGAACTGGCCAGCTCCCCCAGCCCACTCCATCACTCCCAGACCCTTGCAGGAGCCACGCATCAGACCCAGGTAAAAAGCCCACCAGGACCACCTGAAGGCCACATGTGATCTGAGAGAGGGACAGTTCTCCATGGCTCTGGAACAGATTTAAGTGCCATTTTGGGGTTGGCTGTGCTGTCCCAGCTCTGCTCCCAGCAGCCTTTCTGCACCAAGCTGGGAAGGAGAGTCCCCTAAGCCAGCTGGTGCTTTCGAGTAGAGATTGCACTCTGGTTGCTTTTTTATCTAGAAATATTTAATACAAATGAGGAGGGAACTCTTGTCCTCCAGATAGGAAAATGTAGTAATACTGAAGGAACTCACCTTTAAATACCCTCCCCATGATGGACTAGTTAGAAAAAAAATGCAACAAATCACCAAAAAAACCACCACCAAAACTACAAGCAGGTTGAAAATTATAGTCCTTCCAACTGCTTCAGACAAAGCCTTTTACCTTCATATCAACCTGGAAATTTTTTGTAATACAAAAATGAGAGTCTCTCCCCACAGCAAAACTCTCAAAGGAGCAAGAAATAACAGTGAAATGTCTGTTCTCAGGATGAAAGAGTCACTTTTCAAGCTGTAATTCTGCTCTCTGCTGAAGTCATCATCTACAACCCGTCTGAGACGGCTACGATACTTCTGACGCTTCCAACTACTGATGCCATTCCTGGCTGTAAATGCAGGAGCAGGGCTGTTAGGCCAGCTTCTGAGTCAAGAAACGATACAAGATGGACCATGACCCAAAACACAAACCTGGATCTTTCCAAGCCTGGCCAAACCCAGCCAAGCAGCCCACAGAAGGTACCCTGGGGGAGGAGACGCAGCCGTCCACACTTATCCACTTGCCCAGTGTGTTTGCCAGGATATCTTGCGAACTGAGGTAGATCGCATAGGGTTGTGATCAGTATTTATAAGCAGGTGCTCGCCCCAACCATCTGCATATTTATACCCTTTTTGCTGCTCTCACACCATTAAATCAAAGAAGTTCCTGCTGCATCTCTTACAGAAGACGCTGACAGTCCCCTGACTTTCAGAGCCAGACCTTGAAGAAGTTGAGCACAAATCTTCCGTGGTTATTTGTTTCCATTTGTTTTCTCCATTACTTCCCCCCCCAATCAATAGCATTATTTGAATAAAAATGCCCTATGTACACGAGCAAATCCCACGCAGAGAATACCAAGTGAACACGCTGCCTTGAAGTCAAGGCGTCCAGGGAGAATTTAATTCTCCCGGGGAGCAAGAGGCCATCAAACCTCGATACCGGCACACCACCAAGCCACGCTCCTTCCACAGTGCTGAAGGGAACGAAGAAGAAAGGGAAGCATAGAACTGAATCCCGCCTTCAAAGGCCTTCCCGTTTCAAAGCATCGCATGAACGTCATCGGACTTACGCCTCTTGGTGGCAGGCACTATTTTCTGTAGCGCAGGAGGAGCTTGGTTCAGGCCCTGGCTTTGCGGGCTCGGAGGTTTCAAGGTGGTGCACCCAATGTTGCTCCAGCAGCTGAGAGAGCGGTGGGTCCCCTGGGTACCAACCTGCCCTTCCCTGGGAGCTGGTGGGATCTGCCAGAGCAGGGAAGAAGCAGCACAAGTGCTTTTTGGGTTGCTTTTTTTTATCTAGAAATATTTAATACGAATGAGAAGGGAAGTCCTATCCTCTGGATACGAAAATATAGTAATACTGAAGGAACCCACCTTTACATACCCTCCCCATGATGGACCGGTTTGAAAAAACCCACAACAAATCACAAAAAAAAAAAATCACCTTTCATCTGAACCCTCAGATTTATTAAGCTGATCTAGTAGATCACCTCATCTGGAACAACATCCATCCTCATAGCAAGTCCGTGCCGAAGTCCAACGACAAGGGTTCACTCCTGCACTGCAGGAGGACACGGGAGAGCAGCTAAGGAGACACCTACACACCCTTCCCAACCTCCTGCCCCCAAACCCGCTCTCCTTACACACAAATCCAGCGGGCAAATGCTCACTTAGTGTCTGAGCCCAGAGCTCCTCTCCCAAGCATCCTCCACAACCAGCCCAGCCCGTGGCTCAGCTTAAGAAATCAAAGCACGGCGACTTGAAGCACCGCTTGTAGCGTAGCTGGTGCTGCTGCTTTTAACCCCGGTGACCTTTCCAGCTCTGCCCTGCCAACACAGAGCAAAACAAGCCACTTGACAGGCTCCCTTCTACTCCCGAGGAACACTTCCCCAGGGAGGGAAGATCAAGGAAAGCACCGGCTCCCTGTCTAAAAGATGAGGAGATATATTCCAGCCGACATTCGGCACTAGCAACATTTTATGAGCTTTGGAATCCAGTTAGTTAGCCAATATTTCACTTAGCTCCAGTTTAGATTTAAAAACTTGACCTTCTCCGAGCGCACGTCCGTGTTGCATTTCACTCGGCCCCGTTCGGCCGAGTGTGCCAAGCACCACATTATTTATCCTCCCCTTTTTATTGTCACACTGTTATTTGTTCATTTGTGCTATTCAGAAAAAATCAATAAAAAGATGGGGCTCCCTGAGCAGACACTTGAGGCACCCACACAGCTCTCAAAGGCAGTTATCACGTATAGCAAGAGGCAAACGACCCAGAGCAACTCTCCTCCTGGCCAGAAAGGCTGTAAATCAGGACACAAAGCAGCCCTGATCCTTCTCCTATGGCTGAGGGAATAGAAAATTCCTTCTCACCTCTGAGTAGGGCAGCAGTTTGGATGCCAAGATGGAGATCACAGACCCTCTGGATGCGAAAGAGCTTTACAGGGGAAAAAAAAAAAATCAGCGCTGCCTGATGACAGGAAAGGTCCAAGGTTGTCTGCTTGGCCAACTCCGGCTCTGACAGCAACAAAACACCCAGACCAAGACCTCCTGGAGAGAAAAGGAGTAGTGGGATGACCCACCTGAAATAGCCAGCACCCAAAATCCCATTCCAGAGGCTGAGCGACTGCAGCGTGAGCCAGGAGTGACACCACCGGTGACAGAACCCACCCACACAGCACCTGGCTCCTTTATCTGCTCCTGGAAAAGAGAAACACAGCAGTAACGAGACTAACTCCTACCCCACTGGCTCGCTGGGCATACAGCTTCCGAAAAGAAGATGCTCCCCATTTCGTTGGGCAACCTAGGGCTCACGCCCGGAGGACTGGCTACACCCGCTCGTGTGACACACACCCCAGAGCCGGCGGTTCCCCGATCACGGCCCAACAAGCACATGGTAGGTGACCAGCCTCTGTCCCCCTCCTCACACCACCTGCCTAAAGTAATAATAGATGAAGGAATTGTGTTTTAATAAAGAAAATTGATTTAGGTTGGTTTATCCATTAACGAAGGTGAGCACATGCCGATGGGGCGTGATTTATGCCCACAATTTGCAAAATTATTTCTCTATTGATCAGCCCAGGTTTGTTTTCTTGTAGGTTCAGTCAATTAGAGGGATTAGCACCCGGGTGGGCAAATTAATCAGTCTTAAGTAGAGCCCCTCTATGGGCAGGGGACTGGCAAGCCCTGGTGCTGATGCAAACCCTCACCAAGCACCCTGAGGCGGACTTTATCCCGGCAAGAAAGTTTCCAGCATCTCCTCAGCCGCACAAAACCATTTCAGAGGTTCTCTCTGCTGCTGCTCTTAAGCAGAGTGATTCGACACCTGCCAGGTTTGCTTCTGCATCCAGCCCTCTGCACCCAACTTGTCTCATCTCAAACAGGCCCTTCTCGGTCCCGTGCTCTGCTCCTGCACTTTTGGACATGCAGCTCCTGCGATAGAGATGCCCTCTGGAGAAGGTGGCCACCAGCCTCTCAGCAAGAGCAAGCTATAGGGAAAGCACCACACAGAGCCCACATCACAAACAGAGGTCTTTCCAACTGTGACAACTGTAAGATCACCGTCTCCAGCCATCAACCCCTAAAACCAAACAAAAGCCAACGCACAAAACCCAAAGAACACCTCACCATCCCACTGGAGCACTTCCTGAAGTGCCTCATCCACACAGTTTTTGAACACCTGTAGGGATGGTGACCCTACCACCACCCTGGGCAGCCCATTCCAGCACTTAACTACTCCTTCAGTAAAGAAATCCTTCCCAATATCTCATCTAAGTCTTCCCTGGTGCAACTTCGCCCATTTACCTTGAGTCCTGTCATTATTTATTGAGAGAAGAGGCCGCACCCACCTCACTAGAACCTCCTGTCACAGAGCTGTAGAGAGCAAGACGGTCTCCCCTCAGCATCCTCTTCTGCAAACTAAAGAAGCCCAATCCCCTCAGCCACTCCTCAGCAGACTTGTTCTCCAGACCCTTCTGACCAGGCTCCGAGCAGCACTGCTGCACGTTACCCACAGGCAGGAACAGCGGATCACCATCGCCACGCAGCCGAGCAGCAGAACCCCCACCACTCTGCCAGCAAATCCTTCAAGCGTGATCTGATGGCGTTCTGCCTCCCACACCCCATCCTGCCCTTGCTGCAGAGCTGATGGATGGGGCTGAGCACCCTCCTTATCTGCTCCAGCGCCGAGTCAGGTGGCAGCGGCAGCCGAGAGGGGCTCGAGCCGGCCCGCGCCAAGGCAGACGGGGTATAATCATACGGGCTCATCTCTCCTACCCAACCAGCTTTTAAGGACCATTTAAGGCACTTTCCTTAATCTCTGTTTGCAGCAGAACCCAATAAATCACAGAGCAACTCCCCTCCGCCGGCAGCCACAACACTGCTCCCTGAGATCTCTGCTCTCCCCACGGTTTTTTTCCCCCTCCTGCTCATAGCGTGTTGATCCTCGCACCAAACGCGCGTTCAGGGCACATGGTCTTTGCTCGTGCCCGCGGCTCTGACCCAGCACGTGAAGACAACGACTTGTCTCCAGCTTTGCAAGTGTCAGGGCCTGGTCTTTCTTGAATGAGCCACGTACGTGGCAGCGTGGTACTAAATTACAAGTCCAATAGTACAAAGGCTTTTAATTACACACCAAACACAAGCTGCTGTCAGAGAGGAGACACCGAGCTCGACGGCCCATCAGGCTGTTCCGCTCTGGCAATTCCTATCTACCAGGTAAAAGTCCAGGAAATTGGATCCGTAATGGGAACGGGGGCCTTTCACCTCCGGACCAGCCATTCAAATCCAGCCTGGGAGTGAGAAGCCAAGTCATTACCGACGTGACAGCCGGGCAGCAGCCGGTATGAAATGAGTCGGTGGGTCTGCCGGACCCGAGAAGCACAAGGAACAGAATCCATCTGATGTCCCAAAGCCAGCAGGAGCGGGACAGAGCATCCTCTCCAGCTCCCCACAACCATATCCCAGCCCTTTCTGCCAGAAGGGATTCCTCCAGCCCCTCGCTCCCAGAGGGCAGGATCTGGATCAGATCTAAACGTGTTCAGGAGCATCTCCTGCCCTCCCTGGCTACAGCTTGAGGACTTCCCATCCCATTTTGGGAAAACTCTCCAAACATTTCCACTCCTCTCCCAGCGAGCACACCGCAGTTGGGTCTGGCAGAGATGAGAAGTACACTTGGACTCTGGCTGTTTTTAACAACCTCTCGCTGCAAAACCAACTCCCGTACGACCGACGTGGTTATAACCTCGCAAACCCCCAGGAGAAGGGAAAAGCATCACAATTGGCATCCAGGGCAAAGCACCTCAGCACTGATATCCTGGGGACTCGACGGCCTCCGCAGGACTTTGTGGCGGAGCCAGGTAGCAAAGGGCAAGCCTTTGCATTTAGGTCGAGTCCGTTAACAACCCTCCTCCTCCCTCCGGCAGGGCTGGGAACAGGGAAGGCGAGACAAGAGAAGGGCTGAGCCGCTTTGCCAGCGTGTTTCCGTCAAGATGTAAATTGTAAAAAGGCAAAAAAAAAGGAAGAAAAAAAGGCAGCTGAGTGTCATTGTTCCTGGGCACGTTACACGAATCCACGCGCCGCCCGCTTTGGTACCCAGGCTGTCGCATCTGCAAGCTCTGCCTCCAATCTGTAAGGCTAATTTGTTCAACAGCTTTGTTCTCCCTCGGGAACGGGGTCGTTGGTCACAGAAGATTGATTAAGCTTTTGGTGAATCAACATTAATGAAAATCAACACCGTCTAATGAGTGTTTTTTATGGCAGCCCCATAAAAAAGCATTAGGACAGGTAAACAGAGTAACAGCCAGACAAATCCACGTGGTCCCGTCCTCCCGAGCCCTCCGTCCTCCCTGCTGCCCTCTGGAGAAGAGGGAAGAGCCCAGTTCCAGCTGCTGGACAGGGACCTTCCCCGCGGAGGGGATGCTCATACAAGCTGCGCTCTCTTTCACCACTCTCCCATTTCTGCAGACTCATCTTCAGCACAAGCTGCACAAGATCACACCCTTGGTGAGCCCTTGGCTAGAGAGACGAGTGGAACTGAACTCAAGAATTGGGAATTTCTCGCTTGGGAATGGGATTCTTTCATCCTTACCCACCCCATCTCCCTGCCCTGCAGGGTAAATTCAAGTATAAGAGCAGCAGAGTTTTCTTTTAAGACTCACTCCTTGAAAAACAGTAAGAAAAATAATAATAAAAGGCTGCCCTGAATGAAGTATTTAGTTTCTGAAGGCTCAGTCTAGGAGACTTCAGCCAAGCAGCTGCTTTAGGGGCAAGAAGCTTCAGATCACTACGCTGGGTCAGACAAAAAAAAGTAGTCCCCTTTGCCACCCTCCGGACTCCAAAATGATGCTTGATTGGGGAAATCCCAGATAATCAAACCAATATCCCCTTCCAGCTTTTGGCTGTGGCATCAGGGCTGCAGGACCACAGCCTGGCAATGCCTGGCAGAGGGGGTTTGTTTCTTCCTGAGGTGCTTCAGCACTTGGGGGCTTTTCTGAGCAGTCCTTTAGAGGCTCGAGATCTAAATGGGATGATGGCAGGAGGCTACTTGTTACAGGACATCATTAAAAATAATGTATGTGCTTGAACAGCAGTCAGCAGGGCCTTGCCAGGGCTGAGCGAGGGGAGAGGTGAGCTCTCTGATCCTGGATAGAGAGAACAACCGATTAAAAAGGAATTTAGCCTCTCAGAGAGGAGCCATCAAACTGTTGGAAAGCCCCGGTCTCTGCCTCCAGGCACTTGTACCTTTCAAGGACAGAAAAAACTCCAGGCTTAAGCGCTTGAGCTGTACTTGAATATTTAATATTTTTTAAAAATCAGCTCTTGGATGGCTTTGGCACCAAGTCCTTTGGCCAGGAGAGTCAAGGCACTGACTACTCCTGCACTTTTAGCTCAGTGAAAGGTTCTCCTTGAAGCACTTACTCAAGTCACTCCAGCGGGACAAAAATAATCTCTTTTTGTTAAACATACACACACCAAAAAAAATCTTCTAAGACTAAGCAGAAAGCCTTGCTAGGGTTTGACTGAGGAAAGATGTGCAAGACGCCCAGCTGGGAATTCCCTCCTTGTCACCAGGATGACAGCGAGGAAGCGGCTCAGGGATTTCTCTGAGCATCCCTCCCTCGCAGCACCGTCGGCGGTACCTCCAGCACCAACACGAGCAACGCCGGCTCCTTTTCCACCCAAAAAGGCTCCTGGAGACATCATCACAAGCACCACACAGAAGCCAAATCCTCGGAACCACAGTTAAGAGCTCCCACAAATCTTACATTGATGGAAACAAGCTTGTTTTTGACAGGCACCAACCCAGGCGAGAAGCAAACGTGAGCTCCCGCGCTCACTTTCTCTGGTCCTTCTCCCATCCTTCTCCCGGGCTCCCCTGAGCAGCCCTCCCAGCAGCAGACCCAATCCTCATCTTCTCCTGGTTCCCAGTTTCCCCACAGACCCCTCTCCAGCACCGGGGGCCAGCAGCCGCAGCCTCGTACGGCGTAATGTTCACCCGGACGCCGCAAGTTCCCTGCCAACAGCCCCTTGTGCCCTTTTGGTCCTGGCAATGTATTGATTACTCATGTGCTCCCTCGTTCCTGTACAGGCTGAGAAAAACAGAGAAAGACTAATTCCCAGGGGAAAAAATAAATAAGGACGATTTCCCCCTTTTTTTTTCCAAGGGTTCTGATCCATTCCAAGAGCTGCCTTCTCCAAGCCTCCTGTGTCACTGCTGATTGAGTTTCTGCTCCCCTCAGCTCCCAGTTCCGTTCGAGTACCTTGTCTCCTCACTATCACTGTCGCACTTCCTTTTCATATGCCTGAAATACATACTATTGTGTTCCCACTTTTAGTTTTTGTGCAGGGATCTCTTTCATGTCTCATCTTCTGTAAGGTCCTTTCTTCTTGGCAGTCAAGTGCATGAATGTTTGCTGCCAGGAGATTTTGCTTCTATTGTATTGCAGACGCATTATAATATTTTAGGTTTTTTGTTCTGTATTGTCTGTGAGGTGTTCCACGGGTATTTTTTTTCATGCTAGCGGGACTTCTTCCACGTGGCTGCTGCCCGCCTCGCTCTTGCCCCTGTGTGCACCAGAACAGCCTCCTCTAAATGAGCAAGCCAAGGGGTAGGAGGGCAGGGAGCTGGGGTAGAGCCAAAATAATTACTTCTCCCCCACACTACACGTGGGTTTATCGCCAGCACTCCCTTGGTAGAAGTGGGACACCTTTCCAGCTGCTTGAAATACCACAGATGGAGCTTTGCTGCTCGTGCTACAGTGAGTTTTATTTGTCTGGCGACGTAGGAACGTGCCTTTTGGTTAGTTGGCAGCGTGGGACCTGCACTTTTCATCTCTGTGTCAAGCTGAAGGGGTTCTTTCCGCAGCTCAGCCCGGTTCCTTAAGCTCTGCTCTTCCTCACATCCCACACCCCACCTCTCAGGTCAAGAAAAAACTCTGCGACCCCTTTATCAGCCTACACGGCTCCACCAGCACAACCCCATCCCACCTCAAAAGCAACAGCCTCGACACACAGGGTGTTTCTAATCCTTCTGTCCTCTAGAAGTGAAAACATCAGAAAGTCCAGAGTTTCTACGGCTTCAAACAACTCCACTGGGAGCCTAAAGACCGAGCGGCTTCTGGAGAGATTAGTTCTCCCGTGGCAGGCTTGTGACCAGGCTTTCTGATCTCTATCAGCATCCCTCAAAGAGTGGCTCCTTTTCCCATTTGTTCTTTGGACCCCTCTCCTCAACTCTTTGACTAATTATAGTTTGCGGGTTGTTATGGCAACTATGGATTTCGCTCGGCATCCAACTCCGACGATTTGGCTGCCAATTGCAACACCGGACGAATACAAAATAGGGGTTTAAATCCTCCTTCCTCACAAGGCTTCCTGGTAAATCCTCCCACAAAAAAAGCCACACAAAAAATGAGCCGTCCCCTTGGCTCACTTTTATTGTTGCTACCCAAGGAGCCTGCAAAGTCACAGCAGAGTCTTCTGCACCCCGTGGTAGGTCAGAAGCAACATGCTTCCAAGTAAGAGCCGGCAGTACGTTCCCACCCCAACGGAGCCCGAGCAGGACCTCGTTACCAAGCAGACACCGATATACAATGTCACCCACTTCAGCTCACATCTGCTATGACAGTTTTCTCACGGTTGCTTAGAAATAATTTAAGCCAGACACGCCAGGAGTCAAGCTAAGGTCAACTCAACCCATTTCAGATGAGGATGGGACCACTTAACTCCAAGAGTACATCTAAAAGCTGAAATCAAGGGTTTGCCTGTCCCTTTCCCTGTTTGTCCTTCTCACCTTGCATGCAGACACTCCGATAACGAGTATCGGCAGCTCAGGGACACCAGGCTGCTTTCACCAGCAGGTCCTAAGTCATCCTGCATCACCAAGGCAATGGCAGCAGCACCACCATCCTTCATTTCTCAAGCATCTTGGCCCAAGGAGGGAAGGATGCCCCTGGGCCCTTCCACAACTATACATCCCATTGATCTAGTCGTGTCTCCTCTGAACTTCAAGCACCCCAGGAAGGATATTCAGCTCCCCCACCCTCAAGGACCAGCCCTGAGGCTTTACAAGTCATGGAAACCAAGTCAACCAAGCCGACCTCCGGCATTCTCCCTTCTTCACCAAAGCAAAAGCCAACACAAGATTCATGGTGATGGAAATTCAGAAGATCCACAGTGGTGGTGATGGCATTTCAGGCCAGAGCACGTCATTTCACTGTTGGGCATGTGATGCAAGGCAAAAAAGCTGGATCCCCAACTTCAATCAATTCTGCACCCTCCACCGACACACGACGACCGCATTACTGGGAATCCTGAGCACACTTTCTCCTAAACCAGAGCAAGGATCAGCTCTTTCCGCTCTCTGAGGAGGTTTTCTGTGGCGGGCAGCACTCACTTCTCTTAGCAAGGCATTTAGATCACTCATGGAAAGCAGGAAGCCCCAGAAAGTGCCACCATCCCACAGGATCAACGGGACGTCACCACCCACCCGCTGCTTGCGGCCTCCCATATGCAGTTTTTTGGCAAATAAATCCAGTTTTAGGACCACAGCGAACATGTGGCAGCCAGGAAAGGGCTGACCCAATTTTTCTCTGCTCCTCCCAAGGCGGTTCACCTTTTCCTGACAGCACTGCGCGCCCGCAGAGGGAGGGGGATGAAGAGAAAGTTGCTCGGTGACATTCATGAAGTGCCTGCTGATGGAGAGCTCTGTTTACCAAGGCAGTTGGGGAGGGACCAACCATCAGCTCCCAGCATGTAGGAGATCAATACTGTAATTGGGCCTGTTTGTAGCACATGAACTATTGTCACATTAGGGGCAGTGCAAAGCTGGGGGGACACACACACACACACACACCACAGGAGGGGGTGGCTTAGCGGGGGCTTGCTGCCCTCTGCCGTGCTCTGCCAGCAGGAGGGGGGGACAATGGCATCTTCTGCCAGTTTGTGATGGATGAAGGAGGTAGGACTGAGGATACAACCCAAACAGGGAGTACTGACCCGCAGCCCTCCCCGTGCAGCCCCAAGTATCCCGCCCTGCCCACCCCAGACCATCCCCTCTGCAGGTGGGTACTGGGTTGAGTCCTCTCAGGACTGTTTTTCAGCTTCAATACGGATTTAACGCCCAGGAAATCACAAATAAACCTTCCAAGTGATTTCAGAGATGGTGGGAGGAAGGAAAAAAAGAATTCTATCAGCTGCTTGGACTAAGAGGAAATGGAGAAAATGAAGTGTTAAAGTGGCAGGAATCAATAAAGCATCAGGAGCCCGACACTGAGACCTTCGAGACCTTCACTCAGCCCAGGAGCACAATTAGAGATCTCCTGATGATGGAAACTCCTCCCAGTATTACAGGCAGTGCCTTCCCAGGCGAATGGGGATTTCCTCCCCCCTCCATGGCCATCACTATCTTACAGGCTCCTGGTGAACATTCCTGAGCAGGGCCATCAGCCAGGCTACAAGAGGGAATGAGCTTTAGTATCGTACCATCTTTTAGGTTGGAGAAGTCCTTGGAAGTCATCCAGTCCAATCATTAATCCAGCGCTGCCAAGTCACCACTAAATCATGTCGCTCAGCACCACATCTACACATCTTTTCAAGATCTCCCAGAGCGGTGACTCCACCACTTCCCTGGACAGCCTGTTCCAGGCCTCGACAACACTTTCAGCAAACGAATTAGCTCCATCTTACAGAAAAAAAGCCGATGGAGGGTCCTTTCAGTCTCTGGGAGGACCCCAAGCACAGGCATTCCAGTCTAGGAGCCACCTCTGAGGAGCTTGGCCTTGCCAAGCAGCAAGTCTACCTTCTAGAAGTCATCCTTCCTCCTCCCCATCTGCAGGGTCCCAAAGCACTGCGTTGCTCCAGCTTCTCACCTTTTGGGATGCACCAGCAATTCAGAACTTTGGGTGTGCTAAAGGAGCCCCAAGCCCCAAGTTTTTGGCAAGTGGGGCAGCTTGGGACCGAGGTGAAGTTTCATCCCCACCAGGAGGAGGGTGCTCAGGGGTGGGTGCCTGCGTAGGCACCGGCTGCCATCTCGTGGGCAGCGGGAAGAGCACAGGGACTCTTCCCTCCTGCGTTCACAGAGGGGGGTTCCTTGTCCCCCTGACCATTATGAAGTGTTTATCTCCAGTCCACACATTCTGCTCACCTAGAGCAGGCAACGTGGATTCTGAGGTCACCAAGCTGGTTGGACATTTAGGGGAATTATTCAGAGCCCAGTATCAAATATTCAAAGCAGAATTATCTTGATATGTTTGTTGTCTGTTCAAGAACCCTCGCACCAGGTAAATTGCTCTTCCCTTTCCCCTCTCCCCGTCTTTTGAACTGTTTCCTGAGCAGTTCCAGGCCCTGCTGATGTGTCTTGTTCAATTGCACCTTTACGCTCTCCACCACGCTCTCTCTGGGTGGAGTCTGGTGGGACCTTGCTGGGAGCAGAGAAACCTTCCGGGCCAGTAAGCTGGAAAATTCCGGTCCTTTCCAGCAAGAGAAAACTGTGCCCCAGCCTCTCCCACGCTCAGGTCAGCGGTCTCAGGAGCAAAGCCCACTGCCAGTATTTAAGAGCAATGTGACCTCTTTAGCATTGCATCGTAGAGATGACAAAGGCCCTTTGCTGAAGAAGTCCAGAGGAAAATTTCTCCACCACCTTCCAACTGCTGCTGGTTGCCTTTCTGGCTCCATCCCCAGGAAGAGGCACTGAATCCTAGAACGGCTTAGGTTGGAAGGGACCTCAGAGATGATCTAACTCAATGCCTCTCAAGTAGAGCAGGTTGCTCAAGGTCTCATCCAACCTGGCCTTGAACACCTCCAGGGAGAGGACATCCACAAGTTCTCTGGGCAATCTCTTTCAGAGTCTCATCATCCTTGTATTGAAGTCTCTTCATCCCTGTATTGAACAGGGATGTCTTGGAGCTGCAATGTCTCAGCCCTGTAATTCCCAAATCCCACCAGTATGCCAAGAAAGCACCCCAGTCCCTGCTCCTAGGGTACACGCTGGAGTCACCGTCACTTCCACCACAATGGGTTCCGACACCTGCAGAAGCCTCCAGAAAAGGAAGAAGAAAAAGGGAATACATGAATATCCCAGGCATCATTTTCATGGGAATCTGCAATGCAGATAGGCTCGGGGAAGCTGGTTCAGCTAGAGCATCGCCTGTTCCCAGCTCCGAGGGATGGATCCAGACAGCGCCGCCTGCTCCCAGCGGGATGGGAGGGGAAGAGCCGGGGATGGAAGGGGCACCAGCAGTACCAGGGAGTTTGGTAGCTTTTTCACAACTAGGAGGAGTTTGCCTCCTCTTCAGCAGGCCGTGCCTGCTCCGGAGACGCTCCGTGGCAGGCGTCCCGCTGCGGCAGGTGGGGACACAGAACCGGCCACTTATCCAAACATCCAAGTTCTCCTAAGCTGCTGAGTTAATTCCTCAAACGCCCTTTCAAAGGGCTAGATAAATACAATCGGGGAGCATCTCCGCTCCCTCGGCTCACATATCTTTAGTCAGGCAGAGAGATAACATTTCCTACAGATTGAGACAGTTTAAGCAAAGGTTGCCGGCTAACCTTTCCTGCAACGGCTGTTTCCAGCGCTCCAGTTTCCCTCCCCAGCAAGGAGAGCCAGTGCAAGTCCAGCTGCTGCTCCTTTACCTGCTCCCAGCAAGCAATGGCAGGGTGCTGGCCACCCCACACTGCTATTTCCAAGTGTTACAAGTCATCATCCATGGTTTTTTAAGTGCTGGAACACTGGTGCTTCCAGGATGGAGTTCCTAAATGTCATTATTACATTATGACACCCTGTCCACCAGCCCTCTATGGACTTACACCGGCAGTTTGCTCCAACTCGACCTATCAACTTGTCTTTACCAAGTTCTCGGTAGCTAAGGCCAAAGGTAACTTTTTTCTCTCAGCACAGATCAAGTCCTCGCTGCGAGCAAGGTAGGAAGCACTCTTCTTAATACTCCTTACATCTCACTGGACTCCAAGCTCATCCCCTAAGCTCTTCTCACTCAGTGCAGTAGGACGTGACAGAGGAGCTCTGCTCCTGCGGCTTCTGCTGAGCATCACAACCCCAGCACGGCCCACGGAGATCTGCGTCTCGGCAATACCCACACGCAGCCCAAACCCAGCTTTCAAGCCTTAGAGAGTTGAGAAGCGTTTCAAGCGAGGGTTTTGGCCAAAGCTGCCAGCCACAGGGGCCAAGTAGGACAGGCAGTCCCATCTCAGACTCCTCTGCTCGGCTGGGATGGGCTCAAAGTGCAGCAGAAGTTGTTGCTTTTATTGCTCACGTCACCATCCCTCACCATAGGAGCCCTCCGACAAAGAGGCAGCGCCACAGTGAGATGGGGAACATCAAAACCCATGGCTGGCAAGGGAGGGAAGGAGAAATCCTGGCAAATGACAGAGCCCTTATCTTAATTACAGGCTTATTTGCATTTAAATGAAGGTTATTCTATAATTACCACCAAATGTTTTGTGTTGCAGCTGAAATACCTCTCCATGGGCTGTCAGGCTCCTTCCCATTTCCATTTTCTCTTGCCATTCTTCTGCTTTCTAATCAGCTGGCACAGGCAGGGAGGCATCCGCACCGCCTGGCTCCAGCACCCAGCACCAGCCCCACCGCCTCGCCTTTGCGGAGGGGGCTCGGGTACCACCGCAGCCCAGCATCCCTCCCCCAGGGAGAGGATACGGCTCTCTGGCTCTCTCCACTAGCACCATGAGGGATGAGCAGCTCTCAAGTTCAGAAGCTGGGTTTTGCTGCCTTCGATGCAAAACCCAAGACTTTTTTTTCCTCTGGGCGCACAATTAGCTCGTCAAGCTTGTTGCAACTGGGTGCTGGGGAAGGTGGAAGTGTGGGCAAGGTTAGGAAGAGCTTAAATTCAGGGAGAAAAGGGTTTGGGGGCAGGAGTAGCACCTCAACATCTAGCTCAGAAGGTCCCACACTCGCAGGGTGACTGGAAACCAGCATCCAAGGATATCTCCTGTCTTTTTGTTGTTCTTCCCGCAGACAGGACAGAGACAAACCAGAACCCAAGGCGGGATGGTTGCGCTGTAGCTACCACCACATCTTCACAGCAGATAAAGCGCTCCCACAGAGGAGATAACACCCAATAACATCATTCAAAACAATCACAGCCAACCAACCCACTCAAACGGCCAAATTAAGGCTGAACGAGAAGCCTTCTGCTATTTCCTAAATCGCTCTACCTTTAATCAAGCTCCTTTAACAACCTCTCATCAACATTTTCTTCTATCCAGGCGGGAGAACCACATTAACCAACCAGCCCAGACAGGGATGAAGACGACAGCAGCTATTAGAGCCACAGCAGAGCCTCCTGTTTATGAGGCAGGAGTAATGAATTCAGACACTTATCTCTCGCTAGACCCATCGCTCCTCTCCCTGCTCTTTACCCACCGCTGAATCTCAGCTTCTGCACAGCCTGCGCATCCCCCTGCCAAACTCCAAGTCTCTGCCTCCATCTCATGGAGAGACTGGATCTCTTCAGCTCTGTGAAGTGACTCTTTCTTAAAAATAAAAACCAAAACTCGCCCCCTCTCCCCCCAATTTCATATAGCCTGAGGCAGACTCACAGCATGGAAAATTTTAGCCTGAACAATTATCGCTTGGCAGAGAGTTAACTCGCTGCAAACAGGATCTTATAATGGGCAGTCTTGGCTATAAGCAACTTTTCTGGCTCCATTTATAGCAAGCTCCTTACCTCGGGACAGATAACCCCCCCCAAGTTCATTTCACAGCTATTTATGCTTAATAAGAGGCAGCACCAGCAGCAGGGAAAATCGGCAGCACGGGAAATCAGCAGCACATCCACAACACGGGCTGGGTGCTGATGCACACGCCAAATCCATTCATCTCATGCCTCCATCACACAGACAGCAGAGATCCAAGGGCAAAACCCCCTCCAGCAAAGCCCCAGTCCTGATGGCAAAACCATCTCCTCGATTTTCTCGGCAATCCCAACAAGGGATCCAACAGTCACAGCTACCCCAGTTAGCCCTGCTTCTCTCTGGTATTTCCAAGGGCAATGTCAGAGTCCAATATCTTAGTTTCATCCTATCAGCTCCAGTTCCCAGACAGTGACTTTTTTTTAAGCATGGTGCCAGCAGATCCTGGGCAAGATGCTGGTTTTGCAGTCCAAGATTGCGTAACAAGACTTTGGGGGCAGGGAGCTTTCGAGGCATCCCTGAAAAGCTCCAGCTTTGAGATTTGGCTGATATTTTGAGAAGGGAATTATCCATGAAAACTTCAGCAACTCGGCATTCAATAAAGCCCTTCACTTACAAAACCTGAAAGGTCCCTCTCCCTTCCTCCCACCCCAAGCAACAGTTTCCTCACTCCGCACCGATTCCCGTCTCTAAACAGCATCAAGAGAAGATGAGCCTGCAGCCCCGGATTTCCTCGGAGACATGGCAGAAAGCAGCCCTGTCACAGGGGATTTCACAGGGCCAGGGATGAGGCTTCAGGTACAACCTGCCTGTGATGGAATCAGGGCCTGGTAATTAAGTGACAGCACTTGCCTGGTGCTGAGGTGGAGATGCAGGGGGTATGGAGGGGCATGTTATGGACACCAGAAGGTGGATACAGCTGGAGGCAGGCACACTGCATCTCGCTAGGCACAGCTCAACCCCCTTGGTGGGATAATTTCAGCTGGATCTGCTGGGGGAACAGCAGACCCTCATCTCCCCCACTCAGGGCAGGAGTGGCTGATGAAGCTTGTGTCCTGCCAGCAGCAAGCGCTTGGAGATGTACAGTGTTGTTTCAGAGCCAGCTTTAAGACATCGAGCTACAGAGAGAGCAGCTTTTTGGCCCACTGGAAGTCCTCAAGCCCTGGCAGAGCCCAATGTTGCAGGAATCACCAGCCATGAAAAAAAAAAAAAACAACTCTTACAAGCTTCTAATTTAGTTAAAAATCTCTTCTAAGCCTTCCCTCTTCTGGAAAGGGGAAAAAAATGTCAAGAGAAGAGACAAGCAGCATCACATCTCTCTTCCTTCTCCATCTCCCTCCCCTCCGCCTTCAAGTGCTCCTTGGAGTGTCTCTGCGGAATCATGTTTATATGCAGTGAGTGCTGTTGTTAGTTAATAACATCGCGATCGCTGAACCTCCCTAATGAAAGAGAGAGACAACATAAACTGTCATTTCAAACAAACACGCAATCAGGGTACCGGCAGCTCTGAAAATATTATCTTCCCCAATTTCACGGGCTTCACGCAGGAAATCGGCTGCTTTCATGGAGATTCTGGCACCCGGTTCCTCACGCGCGGGATTCGGGAGCGGGCTGGGAGCGGTGGGGACGCGTTAGAGCCATGAAATTGGTTGGGTTATGAAGGAGGAATTGTTTTAACAGCTGGAGCTGGGAAGGACAAGCAGCAGCGGCGATTGTATCTTCATTGCTCGTCGTAACCAATGCGCCAGGCAAGTTGTAATTAGGCTGTGAAGAGGCTGAAGGTCTGAGAGCGAAGGCTTGGAGCTCAGGAGGAGACACAGCACATTTGTGCCTGCCCCAGGGCCACCCTGCTCCTTTGGAGAGGGGAGAGCAGAGCTCAGATCAGGTACTTGATTCTGCTACAAACGCCGCTTGAGCGGCACAGGAGCAGCGCCCGGTACTCCGCAGCCACACACCGTGCTGCTTCCCCCTCTCCTTATTCACCATCCACAACTTTGTCTCCACAGCTTTAGGAAAACCACTGTTTTCCAGCTTTGAGATGATCTTCAGAAAGTCTGAAGTCTACAAAGTAATGCTGAGTTCAGAGCAGATCAGTAGCTGCTCTTTTTAAAGACCTGGATAATCTTAACTGCTCCAGATAATGATCCTTGCCATGGGGAGGGGACTTCTCTAGGTTCCTAGACCCACTAGTGAGAGTTTGGCAATTCCCTGGGGCTTGGAGACCTTGGGAGAGGGTGGCTTGGGATGGGCTGTCTTCCCAGCCAGGAGAGGACAGGGACTTTTTATGAGGTTGTGCAGTGATAGCACAAGGGGCAATGGTTTGAAACTGGAGCAGGGGAGATTGAGATGAGACATTAGGAAGAAGTTCTTTCCTCTGAGGGTGGTGAGACCCTGGAACAGGTTGCCCAGAGAAATTGTAGAGCCTCATCCCTGGAAGTGTTTAAGCCCAGGCTGGATGAGGCTCTGAGCAACCTGCTCCAGTGGAAGGTGTCCCTGCCCATGGCAGGGGGTTGGAATGAGATGATCTTGAAGGTCCCTTCCAACTCAAGCCATTCTGTGATTCTATGACCCACCTTGCTCAGGCCTGACGGAGGCAGAAGGAGATCTGCCTGCGTTCACCTGAAGTCAACTTACACAACCCTTCCCTTGGGAGCCAAATCCAGAATGGATTCACCTCACAGCCCCACGATCTGACACCGCCTTTTGGACCTGCTTGGACAGAAGGGGAAAAAAAGTGAGGCTGAATATTCCCTCCATAAATATTTATTTTGGCTACGATTTTGAGAACAAGCACCTTAAGAAAAGCTAAGCTGCATTTATCTACTGGTCCCCTCTTTGGCCATGGAAGGAAAATGGGGGAGAAACAGCCCGTCCCCAGCCACGTGCCAGTGCCTACAAGAGGAGGTAGTGTTAAGAGGTAAGCCACGGAAAAAGATGTCTGTGTAAGTAAAGGAGAGGGCTAATTTCCCCCCACCTCGACATTTTAATAGACGACCGCACGCCAACAGGACTCGGCAGCCAGGCCCCACGGGAGAGCCGTGCCGGAGGTGACAGCGCTGCCACCCAAGCTTGGCAACCGAATGCCAATGAAGTTTAAAAACCTCTTCTGACATTTAAGAAAAATCAACAAGCATCGGAAGGGATGAGAGGGGGGACCAGGCACATAACTGCCTGAATGTCACATTTAAAGCCCGAAAGATAGCAGCTGCTTTATCTCCTCAAGCAGGTGGTTGGAGTGGTAAATAAGGCACAGAAGGCCAGATCCTGCTCCTGCACCTGCATCCTTCCCTTGGCTGCGGTGGAACGACTCTGGATTTGCACCAACGTGACAGCCAGCCAGGATGGGACCGGAGAGTCTATTAAACTTGAATTCTTCCGAGCATCAACAACGGGCACGCCACCAAGCCCCCCGCCTCGACTCAAAATGTCTATACGGGGCCACAGCCACACCAGTAAAAATTTATTGATTTCCATTGGCAGTGCCCTTTGCGAATCGGTCGCCGTTCCAAGCGACATGCAGATATGAGCAAGAGGACAGTTGAAGCATTTTAATGCACTTTTTACTGCATTATCTCTCACCACGATCCGAGCTGCTTCATGGAAATGACTCACATAGCAAGTAGAAGAACCCACTGTAATTAACGACCTGGCAACTCTATAATGATCCTTTCCACATAAAAAGGTCTTCCCTACCCTATGAATAGACTCGAAGTAATTTATTGCAACCCATATAAAGATGAGACTGCTCTGACCTTGGGGAGTTTCTTAAAGTTTTTTTGTTTTGTTTTTTAAACAGCCATAATTGCTATGAAGATTTTAAGTGATAGCAGTTTAAAGAAAATTGTGTAAATGCCACGTGTAAAGCGGAGCATCATGAACAGCCTTCAGAGAGAATATTAACAAGCACCCTCTGCATCACTTCGGGATGAGATTTCCAGCCTAAACAATAGATTTCTTCCATTCCTCATGGGCATGACTCTAATCCTCAATACACCAAAGCACAGATGTAGTTTTCCTCCCACGAGGAGCCCCCAGGAAGTTATGAATAGGCAGCAGAGCCTGTGGGGAAGCCAAGAACAAACAGTTTCACTGCATCCTCCAGGCTGTCCCGTGAAGCCGATGATCTGCCTTTTGCAGATATTCAGCCCGTACGCTCTCCTCTAACATCGCAAGAACCTTCTTTCTCATGCAAATCCCTCTTCTCCCCCATCCCACTGAGGGGCAGAGGTCACAATCCGGAACTTAAGTTCCACCTCAACAGGAGGAGAAGCTTCTTTGGTGTGAGGGTGACAGAGCCTGGAACAGGCTGCCCAGAGAGGTGGTGGAGTCTCCTTCTCTAGAGACTTTCCAGAGCCCCCTGGATCTGTTGCTGTGTGGCCTGTCCTGGGTGCTCCTGCTCTGGCAGGGGGCTTAGACTCGATCTCCAGAGGTCCCTTCCAACCCCTACCGTTCTATGATTCCAAGCTGCCTATGAAGCCCACACGTCAGCGCTCCGTATTCAGATGGAGCTCAGCCTTGATTTACTGCTGCTGGGCTGTCGGTAAATTGTTGGCTTTATGTCCAGTGTGATGGCTTCATCTTGGCTTTTACAGCTTGCAGTAAAGCCTTTACTCTTTCCATCTCACTACCACCTTGGCCGCCCGTGCATGTCGCTCGCTTTCCCCCTTGTTTCTCATTTCATCCGGCTCGTGCGCCTTTCATATCCCCCAGTCCCCTGCATTTTCACAGGGAAAGTATCATAGGCAGGTGATTTAAGCAGAAGTTGAGTTCAGTCTATCAGGGTTCTTTTTAAGGTCTTTGAGAGAGGCAGGGACACCTGGAAAGGGGTCACATCACACGCTGGATTAGTTGTCGCAGGACATCTAAGACGACGTGCCGGAGCGACTCCCAGCCTTTGAAGTACCCGAGGCTGTTTTGATTCCTTTCCCAGAGCTTTGGGGCCGCCTCGATTACAAGGAAACATGTTGAGAGAAGGAATAAATCTGGCCCAGGAAAGGGTAAGCTGCAGGTCTGACTGGAAAAAGCTGGGACGGAACTGCTTTCCGTCAGAGAAATGAGATTTGTTGGAAGTGAAACGCTCTGCAGAGTCAGGTCTTTCTTTTTTCTGTGGAAATTTCATTTCACAGAAGAGAGGGAAAGAAAAACACAACATCTGACGATTTGGAATCATCTCGCTTTGATACTCCTCAAAAATCTGGTATTTGCATTCTTTGTTTTGAAACAACTTTAACCTCAGCCTTGTTTTCCCTCGATTGTTTCCCCGTTGTGCTTTGTCAAGTAAGACATAAATAAGCTAATGCAAACCCAAGATATGCTCCTGCCTGGAATGTTTTGAAGGAGTCTGGAAACCCAGCGTTCCGCTCCCATGCAAAACAAAGCCGTCGTCACACTAAGTCGCGGCTCAAGACAGAATTTTGTCGGTGGAAGGGCATCAAAATACCTACGTATTTCAAAATTCACTTCTTGGCTGAGGACAGAAGAGTCATCCTTTCCCCCAAGTGGAAGTACTTAAAATAATCAAGGAGCACCAAAATGACTCCAGGCAAAGACTCTTTGTTTCACTCCTAGGCTAACTTCTATCATATTAAATATACAGAGTTGTTTTCATACGATTTAAGCTTTAATTAAATGTGAGAATTATATTTAAGAGAAACAAAGGGAAGTGGCAAGTTAGGACCCGCTATTTTGATTTCAAGTCACTTAAAATGCCGGTAGAAGCAGCAGACTCAGCAGGAGCTAAAAAGCATCTTCCAGAAGAAAGATATTTCTCAAAAAAAAAAATAAAAACACAACAGCAAAAAAACAAAACCCAAGCCCTCTGCCATCCTGCTTCCTATTGACTAGCAGATCACATCACTTCCAATCGCTACCGTAGCTCACATTAAAAAATTAAGTCCCTAACTGCAGAGAAACATCTCCCCATTTCTTTTATAGCTCCTTGCCACGACGAGCGATCCATCTCCATTATCACGGCGCTATCACCGACCACGCAACAGAGCCGAGCTCGCCTCGTAAATAACACTTCCACGGAACAAAGTTACGCTGAGGAGTAGGGGCATAAATTAGCGCTCAGCCCTGGAAATCTAAAGAGTATTTGAGGCCTTGTCAGAAACCAATTATGCAAAATATCCTCCTTGCCGAGAAGGGCTGGTGACGCTTCCAAGCTCGTTGCGGCCGCCGTGGACGAGGCACGGGGCTGGGAACCAGGAGGTGAGGGCTTAGCTGGGGGATGCTGGGATGATTAAATCCTCTGAAGTCATCCCATTCCTGACATCATCGCTTGAAAACATCTGTATCCCTTCCAAAAAACATCTATCCTCATTTGTTGTTTCGATGACCGTAAGGAAGACGCCTCCACCCAGATCCGAGCCAGTTATGCCGAGTCAGTGAACATCCCAAAAATCTAAATAAACAAGAGGGACTACGGGGAGTGAGATTTGCAAGGTTTATTAAAGGACATTGCCAGTAAAGCTTCCGCTGCCTGGATCTTTACCCCATTTTGGCTGCAACCCAGAGGACCACACCACGGCCTTCTTGCAGCCGGGAATGGAGGTGCATAAAGATGAGAGGCCATTCTCAAGGTCACACACAATCCAGTGGGAGAGGTGGGGAGGAGAAAAAACAAAACCAAGCAGCATCCATTATCTCTCCATCCCAGGTTGGAGAGGCGAAACTGGAACCAGTCAGAAATCACAAGCTGGCTGCAAAAACCTTGGCTGCTTTTCCAGTCAAGTGAGGAACGAGCATGAAAATCCCTAAGGATGTTTAGTAAAGTCCCTGGCAACTCTTTATCAACACACATTTAATTGTCCCAATTCTCCTGACCCTAAAAAAAACAGTTTCTTTTTTTCCTCCTCTATTACAACTCCCCTACCTCACCCAGCAACCATTCAGACATATATTTCCACAATCCTCCCCCAGAACCCTACTGCCCGAGCACGGCTCCCGTGGATCCGTAGGCACCTCTTTCTGGCCAGAGAAGCCGTCTCCTCCCGGCCACGTCGGCCGCTCCCGCCTCCCTCAACCCCGCTGCAAATCCGATGGCAGATGCGATTTCCAGCTGGGTCTATAGACCAACTGCAGCAGGTTCATTAATAACAATTATTAAGTGCTTTACATTACAAATTAGGCCTGGAGGAATACAAAAAAAAATATCCAGCCGCTTGGTTTAAGGTCTCTTGTCAGAGAAAAGGGTAAATTCCCATTATCACGACGCTATCGACCACAGCAAGGACAGGAACCCATGGTAAATAACGCTTTAGAAGAGTGAAATCATCTTTGGATGCGCGAGTATAAATTAGTAGCCGCACGCAACGGCACGGAAGGCCGCGGCTAACGGCTTCCAGGTGCCAAACAGACGGATTTGGGGAAGTTGGAGGAAGAGCAGCTTCCTCCTGTCTCTTTCTAGTGCCCAGACAGTACCAGAGAAGACAACCACATCGGTCAGGGCACTTTGCTTAATAAATAGAGCAACCTGATACCAATAAGCTTCGGAAACTGATAGGTTGGGCGACCGAGGAGCTGGAAAAATGATGGAGGGAGGAAATAAATCACTCGGAGAGCCCTCAAGAGCTGCCAGAACTCTGCAGGCTGGCTGGGAAGAGATGCAGCTGCCCAGGCAGCCAACTCTGGCTGGAAAATGTAGAGAAGCTGAGTTTGCTGCAAGATAACAAGCAGCCAGACAGGAGGGGAAAAAAAAAAAAGGTAATTTAAATATTTCAGTCGCCACCCTAAAGGGACAGCTTGCTCTGGAGAGAGGATGGAGCAGGGAGGAGAAGCTCCTACTCCAACCTCCTCCTAACAGGCTTCAGCCCCCCAGTTTGTGGCACGAGGGCACCAGGACGGACGGCGAAAGGCTCCCAAGCCAGCAGCGGTCAAATTCTCTCCCCACAAAGAAGGATGGGAAAACTCATCTCCCCTCAGCTCACCCAAGAGTCCCCCTACTTTGTTCCAGAAAAGCCATTTTTCCCAGGCATCCCCGCTCCTCTCAGGTGCGGCGGACACAGACGAAACGGATCCGTGCGCGCAAGAACAGACACCGAGGCCACGGATTCCACCGGGGATATTCTCCGGCATTTATTTTCAGTCGCTTTTGCCCGGGGCTAGATGCGAGGCAGCGGAGAAGAAGGAGCTTATTCATCCCATTACTGGGCCCTTGAGGCACCCAGTTCTCCCCAGCATGAAAATTTTAATAAAACTGGTGCATCGACTTTCAATTAGAAGGCCGTAAAACGGTTCATTTTCATCTGTTTGTTGCACAGTAACACAGATCCTCGGGAGAAAACAGCGCCTTTTCCAGACTGTCTGCGACGCAGAGAGCATTAATTGAATATTCTGTTGAAACCACCTTCAATTAGTGCCTCCGAGTTTGCCGTGACATTCATCACCGCCGCTCGCCCGCTTCCGCGCACGGCACGTCGTGATGCGCGCATCATGTCAACCGGCGGCATTATCCCGAAAATAACGATTTTATTTGCTAATGAGACGCTCGCCGGCGCAGGGCAGGGTGGCTGCTGCCGCCGCCGTCGCACGAGGAGGCGGCTTCTCACTTTGGATGGGAAGAAGCAGAACGGGCTCCCCAGCCGCTGAATAATGGTGAGAAATTCCTCATGGTCACCCAAAGCACATCAACGCTCTTCTAGTTTGTCTGGGTGGGGAAAAGCTGAGGCCAGCCCCTCTGGCTGATGTTATTCTAGAGAGGCAACACCCTTCAGTACAATTCCACCAACAGCCCGGAGACCAAACCCAAGTGAATTCACATCCCAGATGGGATTCAAGCTATAAATATCCGTCCCGTGGACCCTGAGCACCATTAAGCTCTCAACTTACATTTTTTGGGTGATATATTTGGGACAATTTCAAGCCAAGCGCTGCCCTGGAGACAAACGCAAGGACAAAAACCTGACTGCTTTTGGTGGCCCTGAGCCTCACCCACAGCGAGGGCTGGTCGAAACCCCCACATCCCAGCTCTGAGCATTTCCAACCCCCAAAGGAATTTTGCTGCAGCCGCTGCCTCAGACTCATTCGGTCGGCAGAGCGGAGTCCTGGCCGCGACACCCACAGCTCTGCAGAGTCACGCCGCCGCTCTCCTCTACCTCAAGGCAATCACTCAGCATGGAGCAGAGATGCTGGAAGGTATTCTGGTGGCAAGGGGCTTTCATCTTCTCTCAAAAAAAAAGCCACGAGAAAAAACACTTTGCAAGTTTTATACGCATCTCTGCTGACTGGGGGGGATTTTTTTTCTGCTGAGTCCTGATACTCAGCGACCTCCTTTCCACTTATTTCAGCAGCTGCCAGAGTCTCACCAAGGTGCTTGTCAGCGAAGAGCCCACGGCAAGAAGTGCCAGAGCCAAGGAGACTTAGAGCACAGAGGGGACACACAAGGTGATATTAACGAGCAGCTCTTCCATGCACAATTTTACATCCCAATCGCGTGACGCTCGACCTTGCGCGAAGAGCGCGGCGAGCTGATTATTTTAATTACAGGGTGGTGGGGTTTAGGGTTGGATGTTTTTTCCCCCCCCTCTGTTGTAGCTTCGTTATTAACTTTGGCCAACAAATCACGGGAAATCTGAAGGTGAGGAAGAGTAGAGACAAGTTCCTGGGCCTGCAGCTCGATCTACACGCAAGGAACGGTCACACACACCGGCAGCTGGGACACTTCAGGCTCAGCACACTGCAAATTTCTCGTACGTAAACCACCCGCATCTGTGTTTCCACCAGGGCTGGGAGGTGGACTTTTGGTTTGCACCGAAGCCAGAAAAACAAACCCCAAGAAAACCCCAAACCACAGCAGCAAGGCAAGCGCTTGAGAGAAACCACGCGCCCTGGCCAGCACTTTTTTTTTTTTTGGTATTTTTTAATTGTTTCTCGCCTTTCTATCTGCAGATCTGCAGAACACTCTCATATAATCAGGTCCTCTGCACAGGGGATTAGCAGGCTTCTATCCCGTGGATCCAATCAGGGAAGTCTATCAGCAAAACATACTTCTGTTGATACAGCTATTATAATCTGCATAATTCTTCCAAGTTCACATCCTTAATGGATAGCAAACAGACTCATTACTGCTGCAACTTACAGCCATAGGATCTCGACGAGCCATTCACTGCAGCGGTTTTTATTATTCATAGCTTTAGTTATTGATTTTTGGGAGAAGAGACATGCTTTCAAGCCCCATAAAAGCAAGGGAGGAAAACAAATAGCGCTATTCCGAGATTAATACGCCGCTCCTAAGAAAAGCCTGGCTGTCACATCGCGCCGCCGAGAGCTGATGGAGCCTTGACAAATTCCAGGCAAAATGGCTGAGCTGCTTAAGCAGCTTGTTAAATAATTTAAAGGCAAGTTTGAATGGAGGCAGGAAAGTTCTTCCCCAAATTCACTTGCAGAGATTTATGAGCTGGGAGTACGTTAATCAACCCAAGCACGGGATTCTGCTGGGAATGCCGCCTCCCAGCAGGGTGGAGGGTGTCAGGGATCCAGGACAGGATAACGTCAGGGATCCAGGACAGGATAACGTCAGGGATCCAGGACAGGATAACGTCAGGGATCCAGGACAGGATAACGTCAGGGATCCAGGACAGGATAAAGCCTGGTCCCTGCGTGGCTCACACCTTCAAGGCCCAGCTGAGAAGCTTGGATGAGATGGTGAACTATGCTCCTCCGACCTTGGGGCACCAGAAATCCTCCTACACCTGAGCAGCATGAGGACCCCTCTTCCTGCCCCTTCCCAGCTCTCCCACAGGGGATTCTCATCTCCAATCCAAGCCTGAAGACCCACCCCCAGGGCCAGGGCTGGTTACAAAGATACTCTTCCCCTCATGGCCTGTTGGATTCCTATAGAAAAGTCATCTACCAGCACAGACCCTCCCGGGAGATACAAGAGCTGCACAGGGACCTCTTCAGCCAGTACAGCCCAGATGTGGCCCTGGGCAGAGCTGACCAACTCATCCTGAGCAGAAAGACTCTCAGCTTCAAGATCTTTACCCCCAAGAGCCCCTTCAAAACCCAAGTGGCAGGACAGCGAGCGCCCAGCCAAGCCGGAAGGCAGCAAAGTGTGGCAGGAAAGCAACGCCGCGCTCCTTCCTTCACTTCAAGGCTCACGTAGGAGGCAAAGGCCCTTCCGATTTACGCCATTTCTATAGCAACGAGGGTCCCACCATGGTCTTTCTGTTCCAGAGATGGTACAGACTGTCTTCATATTAATAACCCTGCTTCCCAAGGGGGCAGGAATCAAGGAAAAACACCCCCAGGATGATGTGTAAGGAGCCAGCCCGCTCGAATAGCGAGGCAAGGAGGGCTGCAGCAGCTTTCACAACATCTGCACTCAGAGGTTGCACCTAAAGAACCTTAGCACCAGCCTTCCAGGGCTCTGCTGAGGATGTTTTGCAGCTCACTTCGGAGCTCAAGTCATGAAAATCATCCCAACAGCTCCACACTCCCCCTTTTTCAAGTCCACAGAAGATGACTCAGGTGTCTAAACCTTTTGTACTTGATCTCTGAGCTGCTGTATAAAGAACAGGTCCATTTGTTTGCAGGTGTTTTATCTGCAGATGTTCAGGCAGATCTGACTCTGGACCTGCTGCAACCCTGCACTTGCAAGATGCTCACCCTCCAAACAACACAACACCACAGCAACAGCCCCCAGGACCATCAAGAAGAAGATTTAGATGACCCACCTTCTCCATTCATCTAATCAAGCTGTTCCCTATTACTTTTTTTGAGGGGACAGAGGGTGACAAGCAGCTCTGGGACGAAGCTGCCCCCTCCAACAGCTCCTTGCCACATCATCTCCTCTTTGGCATCCAGATTGCAAGAGAAATCGCTCCTGAAGTTATTTCCCACATCGAAAACTTGTCAAAACAGGGAATTGCAGATTTTTCTCCTCCTGGGACACGGCACACTCGAGCCAGTTCATTTTTTTCCCAACATAATTTGCATGACAGCAGCCAGAACTTTCATAAAACACCTCCCCAGAGTTATCCCTCTGCCCAACATCAGCCTGTCAAGCAAAGCACTCCTGAACTACCATGAGAACAAACATTTAAGAACCCCAGAAACCCTCCCCTATCCCCCCTCCATGCTCACAAACAGGAGAAGCTGTGCTCTGAACGAAGCCAGGTGCTTGAGAAAGGCCCAGCATCTCAGGTGGGTGATTTCAAGCTGAGCATCAGGTGTTTGGGAGCACCCTCCACACCCTAGAGCTGGGTTTTCCACAGCATCTCAGCTCCCCAGATCACCAGGCGGATAAATACAGGTTTCTGCATTTATCCATTAATAATAAGCTGCCAGATTCCTGCTTCCTACCTGTTGTAGATTAATCTCTTAATTGGCCACTTTTCCCAGCCCAACTCAGGAGCAATACCTTCCCACAGCTCCTAAAACCCCACAGGTTTATACAGCATCCCAGAGTTAGGACCTGACCAAGGACCCGCCCAAGGAGCCCTCAACTCCCTTCTACTCCCAATAAAAAAAGCCAGTGAGGGAATGAGGACATTTGTCACCCTCAACATCACGATTAAAAGGCATTAGCATCATTCCAACAGCTCCAGGACCCGAATCTAAAGGCGAAGCCCCTCAGTCCGTGGAACAACTCACAGAAACTCCTCTCCCCAGAACCTCTCCAAGAGGGAAAGAGAAGCAGAGCAAATAGGAAGGGCTGGAGGCAAGGGAGAAACTGAGGCACCAAGCTTTATCAGCAAGCATAGCATGTTCCAGGAGAGAAGGGCAGCAGTCTCTTGGAGGTTTAATGCTTTGTTACTCCCAAGAGCTCCAGCTCACCCTTCACATTTGTATTTTGGAGCATGTTTACGAGGCAGTAACAGTTCAAGACCCATTTTGTTCACTTGCAGAAAAACCAGAGCTGCTTCATCCCTTCTTTGTATCCACAAACATGTAATAGGAGAGAGACCAACACCACTCCTCTGCTTCCCAGGGAATTCAAGTTCCTAAAAGCCCCTTCAAAACTTCTCCTCAAGTTCACTCTTTTTCAACAGGAAGGTTTTCATCAACCCAAGTTTTCCTGGCAGCTTTATCTTTCTGCAGTGCCCGCAAACAGAAACTCTCAGCAATAACAAGTTTTTTTGCACACCTTCTACAATACTGCAAAATTCTTTACTGAAAAAGGAATTACTTCCCCCCTCACTCCCAGTCCCCACAGCACCTAATTCCCACCCAACACCAGCTTCCAGGGACAGGAATACCCTCTGAACCCTGATGCTATAGTTTTAAATCATTTCCTTTTTATTTCCACATGAACCCAAGGGTTGTAAACACACATTAAAGCAGCAACAGACAAACTCCCAAGAGATTCTGGTCACTTTCCCTAATTGTAAGTTTATTTCAGCCCTTCAGTCTCAAGCCACACAACACAAACAACATCACTCAGGACAAGGAATTCACAACAACCTTCCCACAAAACTTCAAACACCACAAAGCAAAGTCCCCAGCAACAAAGCGAAAACCCCTCCAAGCCCCCTGCCCCAACCAAGCTTCAAAATCAGGTTTCAAGTTGTTCTGACCTTTTTGCAGAGACCTCATCCCATGTTTCTCCTCACTTTAGTGTCCCCAGAAGCTCCGTGAGTGACTTAGAAGCACTGATGGCACTTGTAGGTAAAGGATGGTGGCGTCTAGGAGTTGTTACACCTCTTCAGTCACAACAGGATGACCTCCAGGGGTATTTTCAGCACCCACAAAACATTTCAGTCCAGTTTTCTCCGAGCACAACCCCAAAGTCCAAACCCGAGCCCAGAGCGACAACAAGAAGCAGCTCCTTCCCCAGCCCTTTTTACCCCCTCACTGGGGAGGGGCAGGGTGGAGGCCATGGGCGCCATCTCCTCCCAGCTCCTCAGTGGCTACAGCTGGGGGCAATTCCCCCACCCCCGGGGGATCCCACCAAACCCTTTCCACCTGCTTTTCTTCTTTGACGAGTTTAACAAGGCTCAGCTGGGTTCCAGGATCAGCTGCACCTGGGACCTGGCAGAGCTGCCCCTTTCGGACCTTCTCAAACTCTTTATTTTTGTTAAAACTCTGTAAACATCCAAACTTCTCTTCTTTTTAAACAGATCTAAAATAAACCTATTTCAAATCACTCGAAAAAATCAATAAAATGCTGCACCCCTACAACTTTTGCTGCTCTTCACACCCACACACCCCACCCGAGGGCTTCACGGTGTTTCCGGCGCAGAGGACGAGGGGATTTTTTTTTCCCACCTCCTGCGAGGCCTCAAACTTAGAGGGTTTTATTGGCTGACGGATTTTTTTTTTATTTTTTTTTATTCCAACGGGAACGCCGCGGGTCCGCCCGGCCGCCAGGGGGCGCTGTGGGGAACGGCCAAGGCGCTCTGGGCGGCGGGGAGCGGAGGAACCGGAAGTGAGGGCGGAAATGGCGGCCGCTTCCGGGGAGGCTTGGCCGCCGCGCTGCTTTATAAGCCCCGGGGTTGGGAGTGGAGGTGGTTACAGTTTGTTCTGTTGGTGCTGGGGGTGAGAGTTTGGGGGTTTTGCAGCGGCGTGAGCTTCGCTGTTTTCAGAGTGATTTTGTGGGGAAACTTGGTGTTTTGAGGCTTACCGAGCCCCGGTGTGAGGTCTGCCCGGTTGGGCTCCGGTGCTCAGGGAAGGAGCCCGCTCGGTGAGCCCTTGATGAGCCGCGGTGTGCGGTGAGGAGCCTGCCCGGTTATACCTTGATGCCTGGTAAAGAGGCTGGTTGGGCCTTGAGGAGCCCGCTCGGTTGAGCTCCGATGCTCAGAGAAGAAAACGGGTCCTTTAAGCTTTGAAAAACCCGCGTCCGGCTCTTCAGGCCTCTCTGAGGCAGCAGCTGGGAGAGTTCCAAGGCGGCTCCCCCTGCACAGCCCGGCCATGCCGAGCCAGAGACCCCCAGGGCTCGGCCGGGTGCTGCTGGCGCTGGTGGCTGCGCTGGGCTGGCTGCTGGCCCTACGGCTCCTGCTCGACCTGCGGGCGCTGGGGCTGCTCTGCGGGACGCTGGCGGTGCTGGGGGGCTGGTTGGGCCCCCAGGCTCTCAGTCCTCCCGCTCGGCGTCTCCGGCTGGAACG
>VWZK01018386.1:30402-62998 GCA_013396935.1 Baryphthengus martii | reverse complement strand
CATCTACCACCTCTCTGGGCAACCTGTGCGTGTGTGTCACCACCTTCAGTGCAAAAAAATTCCTTCTTATATCTAGTCTAAATCTCCCCTCTTTTAGTTTAAAGCCATTCCNGTCTAAATCTCCCCTCTTTTAGTTTAAAGCCATTCCCCCTTGTCCTGTCACAACAGGCCCTGCTAAAAAGATTGTCCCCATCTTTCTTATAGGCCTCCAAGTATTGAAAGACTGCAGTAATGTCTCCCTGGAGCTTTCTTCTCTCCAGGCTGAGCAACCCCAACTCTCTCTTCATAAAAGAGCGGTTCCAGCCCTCTGACAAATTTTATGGCGCTCATCTGGACTCATTCAGCAGATTCATGTCTTTCTTGTGCTGAGGACTCTTGAGATGGACACAGCACTCCAGGTGAGCTCTTACCAGAACAGAGCAGAGTGGCAGAATCACCTCCCTCAAACTGCCTGGCCATGATTTGTTTGATGCAGCCCAGGATACAGTTGGCTTTCTGGGCTGCAAATGCGCATTGCCAGCTCATGTCTGACTTTTCACCTGCCAGTACCTTCAAGTCCTTCTCTGCAGAGCTACTTTTAATCCATTCATCACCCAGTCTCTATTTGTGCTTGGGAATGTTCTGACTCAGGTTCAGGAGCTTACATTTGGCCTCATTGAACCTCAGGATGTTCACATAGGCTCACCTCCCAAGCTTGTCCAGGTGCCTCTGAATGGCATCCCATTCTTCAGCCATGTCAACTACACCACTCATCTTGGTGTCATCTGCTGAGAATGCACTCTATCCCACTGTCTATGTCACTGATGAAGATATTAAATAATCCTGGTCCCAGTAGGGACCCCTGAAGGACTCCGCTTGCCACTGATCTCCATCTGGACATTGAGCTGTTGACCACTACCCTGTGGATGCAACCATACAAGCTATTCTTTATTCACTGACACTCCACCCATCAAATCTGTGTCTCTCCTATTTAGAGACAAGGATGTTGTGGGGGACCATATGAAGGCCTTACAGAAGTCTAGATAATGATAGACAACATCTGTGGTTCAATTTAAGAGATGTTTTAGTCTTTATCTAGCAGTAATGGAACATAGTAAGCTAAGAAACTCACATTAGTTTTGAATTCTTGATATGATGTCATTTAGTCATTTCCAATTAATTTGGGGATAGCTAAGTTTCATGTAAAAATTACTATATGTCTCTAATCTGAGTTTAGGAAAGGAAATTGATAAATCAGAGAAGTCTCTGAATATTCTAAGTATGAGAAGTCAACTTCGAGACTTCATGGGACAACCAAGTCCCTGATGGGAAATTAGCCTGTGAGTAGAAACAGGAAGATAAACTTGGAAATATAATAATAAGATGCAAAATTAACCCTTGCTAGGAAAATTTCAAATTGTATAGGAAGGACGTCTTTTATAAAATTAAAGTTGGCAGCAAAGACTACATGAAAGCAAAACAAAATCACATCTACTTCCACTTATGTTGTGGCTCAAGTCCAAGGTCAGCTCTAAAATATCTGACTGATGAACTCTTAAGAAAATCACCATTAGGTTCAAATGTTGTTATCATTTGGATCTCCAAATTTACTTGTAAATTTCCTGAGGTTCTATCCAGTTTTTATTTTTTCTATTATTATTCAGGACTCACAGTGTAATTAGAATATTAGTTTTAATACTTCTGAAGAATTACTGACTACTTCTTTCCAAATTTCAGAGATGCTAAGATCTGTTTATTATCACTAGTTGGAACTTTTTACTCTCCAGACAGCAAACAAGACTTGCGGTAGTACATTGACTACCATGAATGTTAAACTGCTGTCGTCTCATTCCAGCTAGCAGTAGTTGGTTCCGTTGTCTGTGTACACCTTACATATACATAAATGAAATATGTATTCCATATATATAGATGATTGAATACTGTATTTTATATGAAGCAAACTTTATTTATTCATCCTGAGGCTAAACAATATAGTAACAAAGCCACTTTGAGGAAGATGGTGGGTTTGGGAAAAGGTTTCCTAGCTAGTCCTTGAGGGATGTCTATGTTAACATGTGCCCTTTGACACGTTGAGTTGATACATTCATTGAAAATCTCTGGAAAAAATATTCAAGAAACTTTTTGAGGGTGTTTTTATTCTCTGTAGAACATAAAACCAGAAAGCATCTCTCTTCTACTTTCTCTCACTTCTCAAGCTCCTGCTTCTCAGCTACAAGCATACTATGTTCAGCAATACAGTGAGTGTTAGTCAAAGTATAAGCAGACTAAGAACAATAAATAAAATATATGATTTCTGTTCCAGGAACAGCTATCACTTTTGTGAAAATACCTTAATACCCATTTCCCCCCTTTGGACAGTTTCTAAAGATAAGTGTCTCAGAGCCGACTTGACCTCCTGTATCTGTATTATCTCTGTGGTAACTTTAGCACCTGAGGGCAAGAAATAATGTAGAGAGCATGTGATTAGCTTTTTTGTCTTCATCTCCTTTTATAACTGTATTGCGTACTTTCTTTGATGTATACCTTGCTGTTTGCAGATCCCTTTTGCATTTACATTTGTTCCAAGACAGCCTTGTATTTAGTAAGCCAACAATTTTAATAGCTTTTTTTTTTTTAATCTGATAGGGCTAACGAAACACCTGAAAACAGACCACAGAGATTAATTGCGTTGTAGCCTGCACTTGCTTAGGGTGAAGAAAGTGTGCTAACAGTGCAGTTTCCAAAACTATGATTCCTATAATGTTTTTAACCATCATAGTAGAGCACATAGATACTGCATTTTAAGGATTTAAGACTCTATTCAGACCTCTTCAAGCACTGATCTTAGCCATTGCAGGCAAAAAAACATGGCTCTTAATCAGAGTGCTTCAAATCACAGAAGTCCTTTATATCTTTAATAAGAAGACATTAAGTGTCTCTGAAGAGCTCCAGAAGACGAATTGAACTGTCCCTACAGATATCTATGACACTTACCTGACTATAGAAGCCTAATCACCTGGCTTAGATGTGAATACTTACAATCAGATCACATCCCCAGCATTAAGTGTTTTCATGACTTAGCTGGTACTTCAGAATTATGACATCTGAGAAGTTCGTATTTGATGTCTGCTGGCATCCTAACTTAAGTGAAATTTAGCATGCTAGCTAGGAGTCTCAATAGTTACAGAATAGGGATGCAACCACGGAAGTATATATCTCCAAGATCGGTAACACACCAAGAATGTGCTGTTATTTTCACAACACTACTTTTGTTTAGTTCTCTACATATAAGAATACTAGAGAGGGATGTAGTGTAAGAATTGCAAAATGCAGTTACAAAGGTCTGATTTTTTTTTTTTTTACACAGATGTTATTTCTGTGAGGGAAGCAAAAGTCTCTAAGCATCTGCTGTAGCCTCTAAGTCTTTCCTTATGCAAAATGATTGTTTTTTTTTCCTGACCAAGGGCTCATAAATGCTTTGAAGCAGATAGTATCTCCTCCTCTTTGTTTATAATAGGGGAATCATGGTTTTGCTTGTATCGTATCCTAAACAGCAAGGGTACAAAATGGTCAAGCATCGATTAACTGTGAAAAAACAAAACATTATTTTTAACTTCTAACTCTGTTCTCAATGAGTCTGTACAGAACAATGTTGTGGTCACTATATAAAAGGTCTGTATGGACTGAGACACTGAGGTTTTCTAGCATAATCAGACTCTTTTCCCACATGTAAACATTAAGTCACTAACTTTATGACCCTATTTATGTACAGTGCTCTTGACAGACAAACGGAACACTAATCTAAGAACCAGAACTTAGATTTTGTCAGGCTTCAGGCCATGCTTCAAGATTATTTTAAGAAAAGGTGATCATAGAAAAGGTTTGTGGTAGTGTTTGAGGAGGTTGTGTACTTGGCGTTTTTCTGATACAGCATTTTTTGTTTTTATTTAAACCAACATTATAAATGTTTTGAAGGGTCTATCAAAATTTTTTATTCCTTAAAAGTGTACAGTTGAATGTTCAATTGATCAAACAAATGTTCAGGAACTACTTGAATTAAATGCAAATCTACAACATTACAATGAGAGTTCTCAGTATAATTCTATTGCTATTCCTGTTGACATTTTATACAGGAATTGTGCTGCAAAGCAAGACAGCTGAGGAGTTGTGTGAAATTCAGCTTTTACTCATCTGCAGTTTTTGAACAGAGCAAGGAAATAGATATAAAAATAATTTGAGCTCTCAAATATTATATTTGCAAGTTCTGGTTGATTTAAAAAATACACCAGTGTCAATCAAACCCTTCAATGCTTTACTCTTTCGTTCAAAGTAGGCCTATCTTAAGTACAAATCTATTCATACCGTATGGTTTTTGAAATTTTTATATGAATACTGAATATAAAAAAAATGTCAATTTTACACCTGAATTGAAAATGACAGTTTCAGTTTTAACTGCTTGTAAATGAAACCATGTATTAGCTGGGAAAATACGATAAGAAAACTTGTTTTTCTGTAATGGTGATGACCCCCCCCCCCAAAAAATAAATCAAAATTAATAAATGATAACAACACCAGAATGTCAATAAATTTGATAGGGCATACTTTGAAATGTTCTTATTGAAAAACTCGTGATACTGTAGCAATATCAGGGAAAGTGTCCAAATGAGGTGAGAAAATCTGACAGCAAAAGGAAAAGAATGAATCACAAAATCATAGAACGGTTTGCATTGGAAGGGACCTTTAGAGATCATCTAGACTAACCTACTTGCCATGGACAGGGACATCATTCACTAGATCAGGTTGCTCCACATCTCCATTCGACTTGGTCTTAAACACTTCCAGGGATGGAGTGTGAAGATTATGCACAAAATAATATGAAGAAAATAGCAAAAAATAGTGGAAGTTCATAGAAATTACATTAAGCCAATGTAAATCAAAGTCTAGTAAATGTCTTAAAGAACCCATTTTTTTTTTCTTGAACAAAGACAACTTAAACAAGACAATTCATCATAAATACTGTTGCTGTTAGAGAACTGAGTGTATTTGTCAGGTCATAAAAATGAAATAAGAAGGACAACAGAAAACCTGGACAATATTTAACCACTAACATTTAGACAAATAATGTAAGTAGTAAACATTTATATTTCAGGTGAATTTACAGATATTCACAGTCATATGGCCTTGTTAGCATAGAACTTTACAAGTCAACTCATTAGCAGCAGCAAGTTGGTCTTGCGGAAACTACTCGGTGCTGCTTTCCTTTTGGGACCTCCCTGTTCCTGCCATCTGTGGCTCCTTACCTCTCTTAATCCTGAAACAGTAGTGAGGAAGCAATTCACTGTAAAGAAATAGATCTTTGGAGCACATTTCTGTAAAGATGCAGGCTGTGAATGCTGCCCGCATTTGGGGAAAGGGAAATGAGAAAGCAAGACTGTGGCAATAAACAGTCAAGATGATGCGCTGACTAAGCATGAAAACATCGGGGGAAAATCAAAATGAGGATGGAGATGAAAAGTGTTGGAGATGAACTTTTGTGTCTTCTCAGGAAAGGAAAGCTTGGGAGAAGGGAGAAATACTGTATCATGAAAAACCAGAAATTCAGTAGCCAAAGAACTTTGATTTTTTTCTCTTGTTTCAATGTCATGTCATAGCAAAACTGGATAGCGCCTTTTGAAAGCACTCTTAATATCGGTTCCACTGACAGGTTTTATGAAGACTTCTTCAATTTGTGATACTTTGTGGTTAAACTGTTCTTTCCCCTGCAACATCAATAACGTGAGACAGTGCTGTTGAAGAAATATTCCTATCTGTGACAAGTATACTTTGATATGTATCATTCTGTTGAACCTCCTGAATGTATGTAGAGGGACCTATATGACATCTAAGTTTTACATATTAACTATTCTTACAGTGCCATACTTTAAAAAGTATAAAATTTCCTCTTACTTATTAAAGGAATAAAAGGCACCCTCCCAAAGACTGTAAATCAGTATTATTTTGCCAACAACGACACAGAATGTACACATCACGTTGAACAAGGTTTATGTGAAGCCATTGTTTCTATAAACTTACCTCGCATGATTTCTGATGTTAGTTTTCAGAACGCTGAAATACTTGCAAAAAGTTATGTTTCTCTCCCTGAGAGAGAAATATTTTTCCAGTCTGAAAAATATTTTGAAAGTAGAATGACAAAAGCAGCTGTTTTGTGTTAAGAGTTTTGGAAAAAAAGATGACTTTTCAGAAAAGCATGTTATACTCACAGTTAAACAAGCATGTAATAACACATATTTCTCCATGAATCAAAAATATACTGATTCTACTCAGTCACAATGTCTACTCCTATGCTAATTCATTCTTTATATCTTTCAACAAAAGTTTCGTTTCTGAGACTGTTATATAACGAAAATTCTATTAAGGGTTTGGATTTTTTTTTCAATTACTAATTGACTTATTGGACTGAATGGGTTCTACCATAAAGTCAGCATTTTCCACAAAATGCCAGGCAGCAATTAGCTGGTGACAGCTTCTTGGTCAGAACTAACTTGTACGTGCTCTATGCAGGTTGTCCAGCCAGCCCCTGTAAACCAAGTCCATTTTAAATGTCCTCTCATTCACTCAGACAAAGTAATTAAAGGAAAATATTAGAAGCAAAAAATGCCCTGCTTTCCAAACGTTTTGTAGAAAAATGTTGTGCATTCTTGGTGTAGAGGATATTTTGAGGTCCTTGAATGTAATAAGTGCTTTACAACACCTCAAGTTTTTTGCTAGTGGAAAATGTATACTGTATCAGAAGAGGAATTGGGCCAGAGCTTAATACTGAAAAATTACAGTGAATGTCTGAAGCAAACGGTGAAAAACAAAGGAAAGAATATACCGTCATCACTGCAAATAAGTAAAGCTTGTCTCTTTCTCTGATCTCCAAAATAGCAACCTACCCAACCTGTTTGTAACCTGCGCCCAGTCCAGAGTTGCACTCCTTAGGATGGTGAAGTGTGAAGACAGGGCACCTGCAGAAGAGATGGGGGGAAAGCGATGATGAGAAAGAAGGGAGAAAGCGAGGTGGTGGGGAGAGGCCAGAAGGTGCAGACCTGAGACATAGTAAGACAAACACGATGGGAGAGGGGTGTGGGCACAGCGAGAGATGGGAGGTGTGGGACAGGACAGGTCACTGGATGAGAAGCCAGTGGAAAAGCTGCTGGTGGATATGCAGTGTCCAGGACCAGCTGCAAAATGAAGGGGCGAGGGGCAGCAAGCCCACAGGGGCAGGTAGAGAGCAGGGAGGGGCAGTTGGGTTGAGTCAGGCAGGACAAGCCCATACCCCGCAACAGTAGCGAAGGCCCTCGGTACGGGCTCGAAATGGCGGCTGTCGGGAGGCGGGAAGTGGAAAGTGAGGGAGCGTGGAGCAGGCAGCCATCTTGCCCCACCCAAGCAGGGACAGCGGGAAGCAGTTGAGGGAAAATCTTATTACTGCTCATTTTGTGTTCACTTTACAGTGAATAGAAAGAAATGGGAACTTCTGGGAAGCAATTCACTGATTTATTTTAAATATCTACTTGGGATTAAAAGAACAGTACTCTGACAGCAATGATTTTTCAGCACTGAAGGTAAAGGGATGTCAGGTGAGGTTTGTATACTGTCTGCATTCGGTGATGAATCTCACCCATATTACCAAGGTAGCTAACAGATATCTGTAGTATATAAAAGAAATAGAATAACTCTATAAAATAGTTATTTCATATTAACCTATTTTAAGTATAACATATAAAAGGTATTATATATTATATTATTTTTATATAAAAAATTATTTAAGTATTAAATACTTATAAATTACATAAGTATATAAAATGTGTTTATAGTCAAACTGTTGTTTGCTAAAAATAGATCTAAGTTTGATGGTGTCCATCTTCTTAAGCTATGTACCTGTTCCACGGTACTGATGATATACTGGTAAGAGTTGGTTCTTCGGAAGCTATGAAGTGGAAAAACTTAAATGGTACGTGTATTGAGTCTGCGGGAGATGGAGTTAATGTTCCCCAGAGCAGCTCCTATGGTGCTATGCTTTGTATTGGGAGGTAGATAAGATGACCTTGTTGTGGCTGCTACTGAGCAGCACTCGCACAGTACCAAGGCTGGCTTTCCAACATCTTTCCCCGCCACCACCCAGTGAGTTGGGGTGGGGAAGATGTTGGGAGGAGACACAGTCAGGACAGCTGACCCAAACTGACCAAAGAGATATTCTACACTCTATGACATCAGCTCAAGTATAAAAGGAGGAGAAAGGAGGAGGAGGACGGGGTCATCTGTTTGTGAAGATGTTTGTCCTCTGAGCAACTGCTATGCATACCAAAGTCCTGCTTCCTGGGAAAGGCCAGACATCACCTACTAATGGGAAGCAGAGAATAAAATCTTGGTTTGCTTCTCTTAGTGTGCGCACAGCTTGCCTTTTGCTTTTTTTGCCTTTTCCTATTAAACTGCCTTTATCGTACCCTAAGGACTCTTCCCATCTTATTCTCTCTTCTGTTGTGCTGAGAGAAGTAAGGGGGAGTGATCAAGCGACTTGGTGGGTACCTGGCACTCAGTCAAGGTCAACCCACCACAGTATGTTACAATCTGCCATTATATGTAGTGTTATATGGCTGCGCTTCAGAGATTTCCTGCTTATACCTAGTCACAACTCCTGCATTTTCACATGTGGCTGTTGCTTCGTAATAGTTAACATCTGAGCACATTACAACAACCTGGAACCTTTTGCAGTTAAAAAATAGAGGAAGTTACATGCAGACACTGAGCTTCAGAAAACATTGCCCTGTTTTTGTCTTATTGCTGTTATACCATCTTCCCTTATACTCAAAGAAAATATTTTGTGTGAGATTTGTTTCACTGAGGTGTAGGCATTTAGAATGTGGACAACCGTACTTGTGTTAATCACTTTAAATGTCCTTTGGAGAGCAATAGGCTAGTAGAGAACCAGAATTTACATATCTGCTTAAGATCAATGTCATCCTAAAGTGCCTGTTTTCATCTTGTTCCCAAGAAATGAGTGCATGCTACTTGTTTCAATGATCATTTTAGAATATAATTAATCAAATTAATCCCCTCTTTATGGTTTTCCAGCAGTTTATTGTCCATTGGGTGTTTCGATCAACGGGCAGCAGTATCAGGTTTTTTTTACACATTGCCTCTTTCTGCTACAAATGTTTCTGGGTTTATCTACATTTATTATTCTTAGAGTCATTTTGTCCCACTGTTTCAGTCGTAGAGCAAGTCAAGTAATAAGAGAAAAATATATATAAGTAGAAATTTACCATGGCAATGTGCTTTGATACTGTCACTAAAATCAAAATGATGGGATGACTGCGGTACAAATAAGAAGCTTCTTATGTTGGTAGGAGAATATAACACTCAGGGATCAGAAGAAGAACAAATAGTATTTTAATGATGTATACCTCTGAAACAGTTGGAGAGTTTTCAAAATAGGTTTTGTGTTCAGATCCTATGTTCTGTATTTGTAAGAAATAGACCCCTTACTAACTATTGTCCTTATTGTATATTATTCTATATAAGACTTTTATAGAGTCATGATACCACAGATAAGAATGTAGCAAGTTGCAGGGGAAAAGTAAAGGAAATATTTTTCTGGTTATTCTCCAAACAAGCTTAACATTACTTCCTAAACAAATGAACCGTAGCACTCTAAGATGCTATCTATCTCCTACATGAGAATACAGCTTCTTGTTACTGCTGTGCACTCACTGCAAGATAGAGCTAAGATCAAAGAGGCACTGTGATTTGCCAGGATCCTTCTGTTTGGGAGTGCCTACTGAAATATATGAAGGTCATACCATGGAATGAATCTGTGAAGTACTGGTGGAATTCACCTACTGAAGTGTGCATGTCTGCATTGAAGCTGGTCATCCCTGATTCCCTTTATGGCTACTGAAAAGTAATGGTGTCACGGAGGCACCCACAAAACTAACAGCAGCCGCTATCCAAAAGTGGGGTTTATTGCAACCAGGGTTGCCAGCTCTCCTTTTGACCAAATACAGGTTCAGATGTCTGTTGGGAAATAACTACTACACAATTGATTCCTAAGTTTAAGGAATGACAAACCAAAATGGGCAAACCCTCACTCATATAAGGGGAAACCTCCCACACCAGAGTGCCCAAGGTACCACTCACTCAAAGCAGGGAGAGGCGAGGCTCACTCAATCCACAGAGACTCCCTCAATCCGTGCAAGTATCCTTGGATTGCGTGTTCTTATGGGGATACCTAATGTACAGCAACTAACTTATGGCAAAATAGTGCTTGTTTTCCACTGCTGACCATTCAGAGTAGTGACTTAGATGGAAATTTCAGTACCATAAACAACTGAAATGAACAGCTAGCCAGGAAAAAAATCTACGTTCTCTTAGTTTACCAGCAGTTTTCAGATGTTTTTGCAATCGTAGACCAACTTGTAACTAATCCTCAACGTGTTTTCCTAAAAGTACCACAAGAGAAATTTTTGCAGGAGCTAAGATGGTGAAATGCCTTTTTCAGGAAATAACGAGTTGTAAGATACTGACTAGCCGAGGAACCAGAGGCTTCCAGGTGCCTAGGCCAGCCAGATTCCTGGATTGCTCAGCTTTTGGCAAGATGAACTATGAGTTTGGAAGCTGTAAGATCTCTAGCCTTTGGACACTCTCTAGGACAGGATTGACCTGGAAAAAAGAAGACTGTGGTTCATAAAGAAGTTTGATGGTTGAGCACAAGCAAATGTAATTTTTGTTTTTGTAAAAAAAAATATTTTCTGAGGAGTGTTGGTTATAGTCAAGAAGAGACAAGACCATGTCAAAGATGAAGACATTATTTCTGATAACAAAGTACAATGCTGGTTTGTGAGTCTGGCTCTGCAAAAGGCAAAAAAGTTATGAACAACATATAAAGAATTCTCAGTGTGGAAAAAACTCCAAAACTACAGAAGAAATAGATTGTGTGAAGGATAAATTTTAAGGCACAAACACTGTAGTGTTGCTGTGTCTGGCAAAGTACATGCAGATTTAGCACACTTATCTTTGAGACATAGCAAACTAAAGGATGCAACAAAAACATAGAAACAAATGAAAATTACAGACTAAAGTGGCACCTTGCTTGGTCTGAATGTCTCATGTGTCTTCGCTTTTTCAAATTAAATGCACACCTCATGGATTATCTTACTCTGAGAATCAGCGCTTGGTGAAGGAAAGCCTTCCAGAGCACTGGAAGATGAAACAGTCAAAAATGAAAAAACGAACTTCATAAAGTCATCAGCTTTCTTGAATTGTTGGTGAAACAGCAAATTTGCAAGGACTTGCAGGAACTTCATGGTTTTTAGTGTGCAACATCCAGTGAAATGGCAGTACTTCAGAAATTGCATATGATGCAAATATATATACAGTTTAATTACATATATGTAGTATATATATATTTCTTTTGCTATTCTGGGTGACTGGAAAAGCTGGATATCACTCAGTGATAAATAGGCAACAATCATGTAGGTAATGCATCACTGAAAAAATAAATCTCTGAACTCTTTGCTTCAGGTTGCTGACGATAACAGTTCATATGGGTTCCGAGAGACAATTCGTGGAAGGAAAACTAGAGGATTCCAAACTACGCAGAAACCACATGAGCCTAATAAGGTTACTGGAGCTGAAAACCATAGGAAGCTTGGAGCATATTAGGAATAATATCGTATATGCATGTCTTGTTCTCATCATATCTTTAGGTACCTGCTAAAAATACTACTTGAGTACCTAATGGTTTGTAGCATGTTCCCTGTACTGCTCATCTCTTTCACATAGCAGATGATATCCTAACAGCAAGGGGCTTTGCCATCTTTCACAGAGTTTGTGACAATTTCACAAATATCATGAAACTCACAACAAAACAGTGGATTTTCCCAGCTACTGCCAGAATCCTGCAACACACGGTGCTTGGATTCTTATTTCTAAACAAAGGGATATTGCCTAAACGATAGTTCAAAGCGATGGCAGTCAAATGAAAATCTATGCAGGTCTTTAGTTTCTTGCTACTAGTTTACAAAAATTTTAATATTATTCACAAAGAAAATTGTGGCAATCACACAATTGAGTGACAAGATGACATCATTCCAAACAAGACAGAGTTACAGTGCAAATAGTTGGTCCCCTCGTATTGGTGAAAACTTCAGATGAAACAGTCTGAAAGTGTAATATGTTAAAGGAAGGGATGATTATCTTCCACGCACCTGTAAAAACAACTTCAGATGTGGAAAGCCTTAGAGCCAAGATGGTAAAAGGCAGGTATTTGCATCTGTCAGAAAACTGAAAGCAAATTTAATCTCAAAATGGAAAAAATATCCTGACAAATAGAGATAATAACAGTATATTATCAGGAGGGAGGGCAGCAGCCATTTTGTAAACTCAGTGCCCTGGTTTTGTGTGTAATGTATGTTTCTGCTGCATCTGTGAATTCACTTAGTTTGTTTCCAAAAATCCAGAACAAAAGATGTATTTTTCTCTCTAGCTGGCACATCAGGCAGCTGAATAGGCTTCAATTTTATAAAGACTTGCCAGATGACTTTGAACATTACAGGGAAATGTTACTGGTGGTCCTGGGGAATGTAAAGCATCCAATTCTGACAATGAGTTACAAATGGAATATATAATTTTGCAGCCATTTGCTCAACCTCCAGCTTTCTTGGAATGTCGAAATCTACATGAAGTGATAATGAAAATTTTATTTCACTTCTTTTTCAGACTCCAAACTGGAATTATAAATAGGCAGACATCAAGGTGTTATGTTCAGAAGTGTGAGCATCTAATTACTACTTAAAAACTAATCTCAGTATGGTATGCTTAAATATAGTTTTAGCATATGAACTGCTGTAGACTAACATCAAATGAAATAAGTTGTTGTCCAACACTGCCTTTGGTTACAGAGACTTCATGAATTTATGTTTGTTGCTTTAATATCAAATAGATGAAAAAATTGTAATTCATATCAAAAATTCATAAATTATAGAAACAGCAAGCTCTTTTGAAGGAAGTCTCAGTTTTCATTGAATGAATGAGGATAAAACAGAAAAAGTGTGACTGTTTCCCATTTTTAATTCAATGCATAAAGCATGCATGTAAGATCTTCATTCTTCACTAATACTATATAAAGTTTCTATGAAGTTGGATCCTTTGGGAGACCTAATAGGCCATGAAGATGATCAAAGGGCTGAAGAACCTACCCTATGGGTAAAGTCTGAAGGAGAACAAAAGGCTCAAGAGGGATCACATCACAGTATTTCAGTGCTTAAAGGGCAGCTATGAAGGGGATGGAGACTCTCTTTTCACAAGGAGCCACATGGAGAAGACAAGGGGCAACAGGTACAAGTTGCACCTGGGGAGGTTTCATCACAACAAAAAAAGTGATAAAAATCAATCACTGAAACAAAGTCTCAAGAGATATGGTAGAGTCCCCATCACTGGTGGTTTTTAAGACGTGATTGCACAGGATGCTAGATAATCTAATCTAGGCATCCTTTCACCATCAGCTGGACCAGATGATTTTTCCTGGTCCTTTCCAACCTGGGCTGTTCTATGGTTCTGAGGCTATGACCTGTACATAGCAGTTAGGGCTATAAAACCTACAAACAGTTACTGAAGCTATTGCCCCTGAAATGTGCATGGGCAGCAGTTTGTGAACTGATTAATCCTCAAGCGATGATAATAAGAAATGAGCAATGAAAGCTTAAAAAGTAATTGGAATAAGCTAAAAAGTGTAGGCAGATGCAGGAATAAAAATTAGATAAGGAAAAAGTGAGAAAAAGGTTAGTTTTTATCTTAGATTTTATTGGTCAGATAACCATTATTCAAAATGAGTTATGACAAACTGCTAGATAGTTGAGAAAGCAGGATTTGTAATTCCACTATGCGATGACAATTTTATCACAAGTGGGAGTATAATGAAAATTACAGTCATTCCTGAATACAAGCACTCATGAGGAACAGCTTCAGCTGATAAATCAGAGATCAACATCAGTCAAGGATAATTTAGTCTTTACTGCTACAAATACCACTTTCTTGACTGCAGATAACCATGTTGTTCACAGGAACAGTGGGTCTTGAAAATGGTGACCAAATAGAACAAAAATCTTCATCAATCACGTTATTACCTTCATCATGTCATAAGATGATATGATAGTCTTTCAGAAAAGGAAGAAAATATGAATAACCTTTTTTCCAAGGAAAGAATTTCAGAAACGTCAATTATATTTTCCAGATTCAACTAGGGGACTGTTAATGTCTTTGATGTCACTCTTTCCATTACAGCTCTTTTCAAGCTTCAGAAATATTTAATGCTTGAATACTACAGAGGCTTTTCAGGAAATGTTTTTATTAAATAGATCTGCTTTGACTGAGTTCACAGTCATTTTTTTTTTTCACTTTCTGTAGGTATACATATATAAAAATGTAATGACAAAAGTAATTTTGAGTCACTGAATTTGAACATCTGTTCAAAACGTCCACAAAAAGAGCGTGTTTTAAATTATAAGAATTTGTCCAGGAAATTTGGACCAAATCATTCTAGTCATTCAATACAGCCAAAAAAAAAAAGATTTATCATATAGTACACAGAACTGTTTTCACATGGATCCAGTTCACTCACACCTTGTAAAAACACTGGGGCAGAAAGTCCTACATTCATGTCCAGCCAGAGGAGTGGAACGCCCGTCTCTGAAGTTTACCTTCACCACCAATGTCCCATTCAAACACCTCTGACCAATGCTGGCAGCAAATTCTACACCTTCTCACAGTATGCCCTGAATTTACAGACCAAGAATTACTTAGTTGTATTTGACAGAAAGCCTTGGTATATCTAATGCACTGTGGTCCACTGGGCAGCCCCAGAGATGCTTCTGGCTGAGCCAGGTCCCTTCCCTGGAAGAGAAGATCTGGCTGCTACCCAAACAGCCAAATGAGCCCCCTGCTCTTGCCAACCTGCAGCAGCAAGTGTGGAGAAGTCACTATGTGGGGAGAAGGTGGTGACTTGGACAAGTAGGGATGGAAGAAAAGGCAGGCTGAACAGGGCGGCTGTCTACCAGCAGGACTTGTGAGCTATGGATCTGGTACCCTTGCTGCTGTCAAGATTCAGCCCCCACGAGGTATCCATTCTCCACAAAGTCCCTGAAAGTCTAAATCAGTGCAGGGGAAGGAGTGGTAAGTTGCCCACTTCATATAGAAATCTACATACAGACAGGCACCCAAAGGCATATTGTGTAGTGATTTTACTAGGACTGATTCTCCTTTCATATCAAATAGTGCAAATCCACAGGGAAAGTGGAATTATCTATTCAGAGACATTACTGTAAAAGTGATAAAGATCAGACTTTGCATGATCAAGACTTATCCCAGTGGAAAAAACACACTGTAGAGGAATTATCAGAAGACAGACACCAAATAAGAACGCGGCAGTGGCATTGACTATGGGAAAATACCCATTCCCAGTACTTTCCACTGAAGCTAAACCAAAGATGAATCCCCTTGTGACAGCCAGTCACTCTAGCACATATTGCTAGACAAGCTATTCACGCTTTTTCCTCCATTAGCTGAACCGGTGTTTCAGCTACTTTCCACTTCACTCCCGTAATATGAAACTAATCTGTAGTAGTTCCAAATGGTTATGACCAATTTCCCAGCTGGCAATTTCAATAATAAACAGAAATAGCTATTTTATTTACCTGAGTCAGGTTTAGATTTTCTGTAGTTACTTAAATCTTATTTTGACAGCTATTTCTACACGTCTGATTTGAAGGAATGGAAGTGACAGGTGGCAATAGCAGTAATTCCTGCTTTCATGAGGCTTCCTGCAACTCTAATTAGTTTTGATTAATGACTGTGCTTACCACTTTCTGTCCAAGATCACTCAGAGCTATTTGACTGGTAGGGTGAGTAAACAACTGATCCCTTTCCCATCTAGTTCTTGTGTAGACATCCTTAATTTCTGGAACAGTTGAAGTAAGTAATTTTGTGGACAAGAACATTAGGTCCTTGACATTGAGTTTAATGTACACTGCTAGTCCCAACACTAAACTGTGTTTAGTCTTCCTCAGGGGCAGCTCCAGAAGTAAGATCTTCGAAAGAGAGTATTGTGACATGAACATTCTAAGAAAAAATAAATTTCCCCCATCTCCCCAGGCCTGATATTGTCATTACAGAGTGTACTGCTGGTAAAATTATTCTTTCATCTGCAATGGCTGCTATAATTGGGCTGTATGGCCCTAAAATAGCATGATACAATAATTCAATCTGTTATTAAAAAGCGTATTATTATATGGCATGCTCAGGAAGAGACAGGAAAACCTACCAAAATTGACTGGAAAACTATTTGGACCTTTTAATTACAAAACTGATCCTTTTTAGCAAAGGATACAGATTTCCTCAGCTGTGCACAGCTTGTCTTCTGTTTCTCAGATGTAATTATCATAAGATTTTCACAAGGTATTTGTACACTCTAATGCATTAAAAACTCTTCAATGGAACAATTTTGTAACTAGAAAGCTTTCTATCAGTCAGTAATCCATATTATGTTCTAAAGACTCCCATGATTTGCTGCAGTGTCTGCCTCCAGAGACAACAACCATCTGGCAATCCAAGCGGTCCATCATATACAGTGGGAATAACTGGTGCACATTTAGAGGGGAATCATGGCTTAGTAAGTAAGTTCCCTCTGTCATGGACTGATGGAGTCATCAATGAATTTCATAGATCTGTAACACTGATTTTTCTACAATGGGATTAGCAGCTCTCTGGAGATGCTAATTTTTCTCTCTCTCCCACCTTGAGCAGGGGTAAACCTAATGATTACCTTAAACCCCTCTTTTGTATAGTTAAGGCTAAATAAGAGTTCCACTTTTCTCACTCATCCTTCAAAAAACCTGCAACTTCCAAAACCTGAGGGCATTCTTTGACCCCACCAACTTCTACTGCAAGTCTTAGACCAAGGTGGTAGCTCGTTCGTATTCCTGGCTTTCCCTAGACCTAAACTTTGGACTCTGACATAGTCTATGCTACCAAAATTTTTGCTTCTCTGCTGTCACAGTTTAGGGTCAAGGCAACTTGTGCCGGTCCTGAACAGAAATAATTCTGTTCTCACTCAAACCAGGACACCTGCAGAGAGTTTACATGTGACCAGGGAACTTACGCTGCATTCACAGTGAGGGGAGATGTAGTTGGCATTGTTGATAGAGACAGGAGAGCCAGAGACTGTTTCCTCAGAAACACATGGCAGCAATTTTGTTAACTGGCCAAAACTTTTAGTACTTTTTATCACCCTATCAATTGTTTTCAATTTAGCAGAGAAAAATAAACAAAGAAATGGAAAAAAGAATCATCTAGAAAATAGATGGACTCTTGAAGGGACTTTAATACCAAAGATCTTGAAGGTCTGAAAATACTTTAAATGAGGTTCAAAAGAGCCATGCACTATTGTGGTAGGTATAATGCATTTAATTCACATGTCTTTTGACCATTTCTATAGTGCAGAAAGTAAGTGGAACCAAAGACATATCTGCTAGGGAGAGAGGTCAGATGAAATCTCGGCTACAGATCCCGGTGGCAGAAAGATTGCCAGGATGAGATACACCCATAAATGCCTGTCTGTCAGTGGACAGCCACTGGAAACAGCTGTCACAGGACATAAGGCAGTATCAAGTCAACAGACTTTCGAGCTTTAATACCTGTCAGTCAGGCACCAATGTCAGCTGACTCCAACAAAGACTGAACCCCACCGTACCCTGCTTCAGCCCAATCCCCTCTTCTACGTGAGCTGAGACTGCTCTGCACAAGCAAGGAGGTGTGATTTGTTTTGCTTTTGGTCTGTAGGGCTCACTGTGAACTGAAGGAGGGGGACTTCTGGAACAGAACAGAAAAAAACCCCTTTGACAGGGCAGAAATTCATCTATTTGTCTTTGTCACCAATCAAACAGAGCAGGTAGCACGGTAATTGTCTATTGAGGATTAAACATACCACCGAAGTGAGAATAACATCCCTAGAGAGAATTATTTCTCTGATGGCTAACACTAAAGCTTCAGATTTGACACATCCAGATTAAAACAGAATGCTTTTCAGGAGCTGCTGTGACTGCTGCCGAAAACCCACCTCTGAGGTCAGAGAGATGCTGTCAGTCTGGCATAACTGATATCTCCCAGCAGTCGCAGAGGTCATGCATAAAAGAGACCATTGCTCTACTACAGAGCAGATTTTGACTGAGAAATCCCAGTTACTTACAATAACAACTTTTTGTCAATACGTTTTTTGTACTGCATTTTGCAGTACTGAGCATACAGAGTTGAGGAAGACTGAGTTCAAGAAAAAGTTAACGGAAGGCTTCTCCAAAAACCCAGCCCAGGCCATAGGTGGCATAAATTGCCTCCCAAGATGACTCCCCCTGTGTCTCTGCCCTCCCCTGATTCCAATTTTAAGCCTGATGCCTCGGTGAAATTCTTAAAATATGTGACATAAATACAGAGTGCAATGCTCTGTCTAGGGGAGAATACAGGAAGCTTGTGCAGCAAGTAATTTTAGTAATAAATACAGTAATAAGTTGGTTAGACACTGTGTCTATTTATTTTCTGATTTTTTATGCCTAAAATCTCTTTAGACATACAGAAGAGCTTCCTGGCTCCTGCAAGGTCACCATTTTGTAACTGTTCCAAGCTCTAGTCCCTGTTCATCTTCCTCCCTGACTCTTGTCATCTCTGATCAGTGCCTAGACCTGGTGTCCTCAATGCTCCATACACACAAAAACCAGCTGCTCCTTTTACTCAGCCCATTCCTAGAGTCAAGTGAAGGTCAACTTAGATTTATAAACATTTACATCTGATTTTAAACATTCACCTGGGTACACGTCAAGATAGCTTTACTTAAGCAGAGGTGAGAAAGAACTTTTCCTTGACAGCAGTGAAAGGAAATAATAATGAAAATTATTATCATAATGAAAATTCATATAGTGAAAGTAGAGAAATACTGATGGCTGCCTTACACACTCTAAAGTTCACACATGATGTTTTCTGACTCTGCTTCAGCAGATGGGTAGCTATAGGCCGGTCAGCCTCACCTCCATCCCTGGGAAGCTGATGGAACAGCTTGTTCTCGGTGCCATCTCAAAGCTTGTTGAAGAAAAGAGGCTTATCACGAGTAGTCAACAGGGATTCAACAAGGGGAAGTCATGCTTGACTAATTTGATAGCTTTTTATGATAGCGCAACTAGATGGATAGATGAGGGGAGGGCAGTGGATGTGGTCTATCTCAACTTCAGCAAAGCTTTCGATACTGTCTCCCATGGCATCCTCGCAGACAAACTTAAGAAGTGTGAATTGGACGATTGTGTGGTGAGATGGATTTGGAATTNTGTGTCCAGTTCTGGGCACCCCAGTTCAAGAAGGACAGGGAACTACTGGAGAGAGTCCAGTGCAGAACCACTAAGCTTATTAAGGGAGTGGAGCATCTCCCTGATGAGGAGAGGCTGAGGGAGCTGGGTCTCTTTAGCCTGGAGAAGAGGAGACTGAGGGGTGACCTCATTAATGTTTATAAATATGTAAAGGGCAAGTGTCAGGAGGACAGAGTTAGGGTCTTCTTGGTGGCACCCAATGATAGGACAAGGGGCAATGGGTGCAAACTGGAGCATAGGAGGTTCCATTTAAACACAAGAGAATACTTTTTTCACAGTGAGCACTGGAACAAGCTGTCCAGAGAGCTTGTGGAGTCTCCTTCTCTGGAGACATTCAAAACTCACCTGGATGCGTTTCTGTGTGACCTACTCTAGGTGATCCTGCTCTGGCAGGGGGGTTGGACTCAATGATCTTCCGAGGTCCTTCCAGCCCCTAATATTCTGTGATTCTGTGAAACAAAACTTTTTGATAGACACAAGTGATTAACTGAAAAATATAAGTAAAATATTGCTTTTTCACTAATAACTAAAGGATTGCTTGAAAACACCTTAAATTGGATTTTGGTGCCTCAGTACCATACAGAGACTCAGCCGTGATCAATCTTCTATGGTCCTAAAATCAATAGTTACTCCTAGAAATAACATGAAGGGTCCCATGACAGCCGGAGTTAGGCTGCAGGCGTGCTCATTGCTCATGAAAAACTAAATAGAAGGCAAAAAGAGAACAGAACAGGAGTAGTTTGTGTGGTCTGCATCTTGCTCTAGTGATTAATTCCTTATGGTCAAATAGATTGTACTATTATTCCTATTTTCCTACGTTACAATAATGTCAGTCAAACAAAGCACTACCAGGGTAATGTTGATCACTTTGTATTATAATATATGGTCATAAATTGAAAACACAATACTGGTTCATGACAACCCCAAGAAGTGAGATTCTTGAATCCAGCTGAACAGCTGAAAAGATGACATTTTAATATTGATGGTAGAACCAATTTAGAATTGAACCTGAAACTAAACACAGACCTGCAAATGGAAAATGTACTTAGAAGACACCCTAAATTAGGAATCAAAGTTACACATTTTCATAAGCAGAGTTTGTTTTCATCATGTAGTTATAAACTCCAACCATCTGTTCCGTTATGGGGATGAGAATGCTCTGTCGTTAACAAGAGAGTTATTCATGGGAACAAATGGGCTGAGACAGGGGCTGAGGAGAGGAGGAGGGTTTCCGCTTGGGTTATGGATTGCTAAAAAGAGCTTGCAGAGGACATGTGGATGTAACGCAAAGAGAAGGGATGAGCATGCTTATGAGTGCACAAACCGAGCATTTTTCACCTTTAGGGCAAGGATGTGCAAACCAGAAAATTCCCTTTGCAACTGAGATGACGATTTCCAGACTAGTAAAAGAACAAGGAAGAGGAGGGGAAGAGCATGTCATGTTTCGAGGAGTAACCGGCACAATTCGATGCAGAAATCGGATTTTTTTCTGAGCTATTTCTGAGTCCAACAGGCTTCAAACTTGATTTATGAATGTAAATGAGATGATACAAATGTGCAGGGTGTGATTCCTGCTTTGATGCATTCTGCAGACTAGGCTGAGGATCTATCAGGAAAACTTTCCTACCACTGGTTACACACTGGCAGAAAGAGATGTAGTAGACTACAGCATGATAAGCCTCAACTGCTCAGGAAAGATATGATGCACCTCAGTGAGCACATTATACAAATGAATTGATATTTGATGGCTTTGCAATGGAACTGTAAGAGCTGATAGAGTAGAACATTATTAACAGCATAAAAGGCATTTGTTGGTGTGTTTTTGTATGCTGAACTTGGTAAGTAGATTCAGCAGCTGCCCTCATTTCCTCCTCATTGCTTTTTTCTCCAGTGGCAAATTCAATCTGCTCTGTGGCGCCACAGTTATCGTATGCTCCATGGGCCATCATTTCATGCCAGTGCCTCCTTTGAGATAATGACAAGACTCCCACAGGGAGCCCATGCACTCAGGATACCCCATGCCCCTGACAGCTCTCTGCTGAGCCAGCGCAAAGGCAAGGACATGTGTGACAGGGACACATGTGACAGGGACATGTATGACAGGCACACTGGCTCGCCTTTAGTGCAGCAGAGCAATACATACTGCCAGGCTGCAAGTAAATAATGTCCACAGCCACTGAAAAAATAACATGAGTGTTAAACTGCATTTTCAGTTGCCGGGATCACCTTTTTAATCACCTCTTCCGGTTCAGGAGATTTATTTGAAATTCTTGCTGTCAGACCTACTGTTTCTGAAGCCAGTTCATTCCATGAGCTGGAATTTTGCCCTTCCTCATCAAGCTGATTTTTATTCCTTCCTCAGATTCCTTTTTCCATAGCTTTCTTCTGACCGTCCACCCTGCCTTTGCCATCTTACTCCAAACCTATCCCATTAAAAACAAAGACAGCTTAACGTTTAGGTAAGGACCATGCTTAGAATATTTTAAAATTGCCCCTCTCCTCCCTCACTGGTGATCCTCTATCTTTTATTTTCCTCTTTCAATTCATATGACTTAAGAAGTACTTTCTATTCAATATAACTTAAAGAAAATGTAAGGTAATTGCAGGGTATAATTTAGCTTGCCTTTTGGCAGTTTTCACCCTACCTCAATGCTTCCTGACCTCTGAGGCCGAAGATGATTTGAATTAATTTACAGTTACTTTGCTGGGAAGCAGCCCAGAGTGCTCACACGATCAGTTTTGATGTTTTTCAGAGCTGGAGGAAATGGCCTCCAGGTGACAATAACTATTTGAACCACTTTTGGTAGAGCTATGTGAGCATGATTGCTAACACCAGCTAGCATCTCACAGCATTTAATGACTTGGTAAATCAAAGAGGAGCACCATCAGGCTGGCACGCTGCAAAAACAGATGGGAAGCAGTACTTTACCCAAATAAAGTGCCTGCTATTTTAGAGTCTGAAAATCTAAGTAGAGAAAACTAGAATTCAAATTACCTTGTGACATTGATAAATATGTATTATTGGCATTTCTGAAGTGTAATGAAAAGTGCAAAAAGCACAAAGAGAACTGATACCTTCTGATAATAATCCTATATTTCTACCACAGAATTATTTTTCTTCTAAGATCATACAGTAGGCATTGGAGGAAGTTGTAGCAATAAAGTAGACAGAAGGACATATTCTGCTGATTTAATTAAAAATTATTTTTCTAAATGATTTTATCAATGTCAATATGAACACAGTATCTCCTGGAGGAAACATCTTGTATTGGCCATTTATGAAGAAGGAAAGACACAAGGAATAAATGTGTGTTCAAGTAAAGCCAAGAATTTTAGAAGTGGATAGCTGGTCTGACTTCAAATTAAAACACGATGTTAAATAATTTCTATTTTTATTTATAAATCTCTCTGAGCAGCTGAATTATTTATACACTGTACTGCTGCAGAATGTTACCCAGCCATTTTGCACAGATGAAAATAAAACTCATACTACACTGTCGTATCTAAAATCTGAAGACTACAACAGCTGTCTAAGCATGATAGTAAATTTTTTGGCACGTTGTTGTGATAAAGTTCATCTCTGGCAACCATAGCTAGAAAAATATCTGCTCCCATAAGAAAATATTCTCCCAACCAAAAGACCTCTCCTGTGTGTTTCTTTTCAGTGCTTCTTCAGCCTAGAAGTCTTATGTTTGTGGTGTTTCAGTTGCGTTACTACTCCCCAGGCTGTGAATCAGCATAAAACTGCGTTACCTACCTGCCCCTAGAGGACACAGTGGAGGAGCAGAATGTACCTGCCACTGCCTTTCACCACAGGAGAAAAATCCGTACTTGGAAAAACATACGTAAATCTACGGCTATGAGCTTTCAGTGGCAGCACGAGTTATCATATGGCAGCAAGGTGGGATACAACCCTCTGATGAGGCGTACAAGGCACAGCAGCCTCTACTCCAGAGAATAACCCAGAGGCTGTAAATAAACCACCACTGTCAGTATCCCTGGAAGGAATAAAGCAAACACTCATGGACTCGGCTTCTGTCTCCTGGCCTCCCAGCACTACAAACAGACTGGGGCTGGCTCCTTGTCTTCTCCCTCTCCTCTCCAAGGGTATTTTTAATATTGTGACAGAAATGAAGTTACTCACCTATAACTGTAGCTCTACAAGCTATCTGTTGATATACATTTTGAGCAAGACGGATATATTGCCCATGAACTTAAACAGGGACTGGGATAGAGAGCTCAGTAGCACATCCATTTTACACCCACAGCAGATTTTAAATCAGGTATTGCAGCAGAGATTTAAACAAAAAGTGAGAGTTTTTTGATCATGTAGGTGAAAGAAGAAATTTGTGGGCTGCTCTGTAGTGAGGTAAGGTTTATGGGAAGTCCTGGGCTGTCTCAAAGTGAATTGCGTACTCTGTCCCATCTGGATTCTCAGGAAAATAAGCAACCGCTCTGTGAAACAGACTCTTCCAGCTTCATAGCTGTTACAGATGACTGGTTCACAACTGTCGTCCTAAGTGTATTTAATTGCAGAAACTGCGTCTCTGTTCCAGGGGGGAAATTAAATGTCAGTGGTTTTGATTTCAACTGTATTTGGATCCTTAACCTTTCTAAGCTGCCATGAAGCAGGTTTGAGGGACAAGTCATTAATTCACATAGCTGTGGGACTTGCCCTTGAGCATACCTTTGAGGATGGGCGGCGGGAAGTTGCATATTATGTACATATACACACATACATAACAAAAAGGATAAAACTATTTATTTCAGTCTATGTGACCCACCCATTGATTTTCATTTGAAAAGATTCAGTTTTTAATTTGAATTATGCTTACCTTTTTTTTTTAATTCGAAAGCTTTCAGTCTTTTGAGGAGAGCTTACTTTATGAGGCAGTCTAGACAAAACCAGCATGGAGTGCACATGTCAAGTGAGGCATGAATGAATCAGTAATATCCAGTGCTGCTGTAGTCCTCACCATCTAGGAAATAAAGGAACCAAATTTCTGTAGGAGAAGATAACTCTTTCAGTAGACCAGCTGGTAGAATTAGAAGATGAAGAAGATTTTGAGCACAGAACTCTAGTGTGGCTCTGAAGTGTCTCTTCTTCCTGTCCCTTCAGAGTTTCAAGAACTCGTGTACCTGAAAACTTCCAGTTTCACCTGCTGGGCTTATACAACCGTAGCATTAGCTTTACCTCACCAAAATATGCAGGATTTTGCTCCATGACTCAGAATTATATCTTATACAATAAAAAAACCTCAAGTTTGTGCTTGAATGAAATAATGTGCCTTTTTTTTTTGCGCAATAACCACACTCCTACAAATGGGATGCTGCCATTTCAGTTAATCCTGTCTAACCTAATGATGTGGTATGTATCTCGGGGCAGAGCTGTCCTGGCCAATAGCCACACTAAGCTCTTTTTCCAGCTCAAGTTTTCATCAGTTCACTGAGTCCACAAAGCTGTTGAAAGACCCTGTTGAAATGGCAGAGATTCAATTAAAGCTGTGACATATAACTGCTGAAAGGGGCTTTTTTTTTCTGAGCGCTCGGTTGCCCGGCTTTGAGATAAAAGGTTTGTGCTTCCTGAGGACAGATGCAGAACAGCTCTTAACAGAATGCGAAATCCTGTATGAACTGAACCTTTGCCTCAAGCCTGCTAATGGGAAGGAAGGAGAGAAAGAAAAGAGAGGAGTGTGCAGAGCCTGTTTGTCTGTGACAAACCCAGCCAGGAGCAGCAAAGCATGAAAGGCAAAGATTAGGCTGAAAGTACAGATGCTGAGAGTCCAGGGAGGAGCACAGTGACAGTGTGCATCACCACCAAACTCTTACACAGCTCCCCCGGGGTGGTGGCATCGACTTTTGGCAACTGTCACCATGGCAGCACCAAAGCGGACAAGAGTGTGGAGAGAGGGAGGCCGCCTGCAGTAGTCAGTGTGGGAAAAGACGCTTTCCAGAGAATGAAAAAAGCTAAAAGGAAAAAACCACTGACATAATTCCTTGAAAGTATATTATATTTATTACGTTGCTTCAAAAACACAGTCCCATTAATAGAATTAAATTAATTGACTGTGGTACTGAAAGAATAATGAACATCAATTGTGAATGTTAGATGGCAGGGAGTTTATTTGGGGGCTTAAAGCAATTCCTAAGGGTCAGGTGCAGGTTTACATGTCTTTTGATTTACATATAGAAATGAGGAGTCAACTTTGACACTGGCATATGTCACTGTGTAGGTGAAATGGCATTACCGTACTCAAGGATTGCACAGCTTACAAAACAGAGAACAATTTAGACTCAAGTTAAGGGTAACTCAAACAAAAGGCTTTACACACTTCAAGAGGATCAGAAAATGTAATTGGATAAAGCAAAAAAATGAGCTAACAGATAATAAACCATCCCTTAGCAATGCTATACTTCAGATTTCCTGGCTGTTTACATAATACAGGAGATGCATCAATTAACAGAGAGCTATTCAGCTTCTCCTTTCAGCTAACGGAGTACAGTAGAAGGGTTTGGGGATAATTCATTTTGTTTCTGTGATGTAGTTCAAGATCTCTACTGGAAACATTGCTAAGTACAATTGCTGATTTTGAAAGGAAAGAGAGGTGAAAATGAAGGGAAGGAAGATCTCAAATGTCTTAATTGCAGTATGAAGAGTTTTAAGGAAAGAAGTGCAGAGATTCTTTCCTTGCAGTGGCTGGGACTACACTGATGGGGAGCCCATGCTGAGTGTCTTTGCCAGCCTTTGGGAGGGACGAATGCTCACAGTTCTGTGGGACGCTTACAGACAGGTCAACATGAGACTGATTAATAAGATTGTCATAAAACACTGCTTTATATTAAATCTATTTTCATACAATTTTTGTTATTATTATGTGAAATTGGGAAACTGAGCTACTGAGAGACAGTTTGGAGGGGTCTTATGCTTGAGCTGAGCTTTGTCTCAGCCAAGAGTCAAAGCAAATGGAAGGGATGATCATGAACTGCCTATATTTACATGGTAATAAAGAGGGGATACGTGAGGACAACAAACCAAATATACCACTGATCATGTTTACTTTTTATGTAGTCCTGTAACAGGATTATCAGAGGCTTTTCTCATGGTTTATAATTGTGTTGAATTCATTTGATTGCAACTGTTAGAATAATTTTCACACAGTTGACACCAAACATTTTGAAAGGTTAGATGCAATTGTTTGTTTATGCAGAACCAGAAATAGTTGGTGAACATAACCAACCTATTTTAACAGATTGTCCATATATTCTTTTCCTAAAGTAAAAAAATTATTTGCAGCAAATTTAGCAAAACAGGGTCAAATGTAGGTGCTTGATAGCTGTCCATAAGAGGATGTAAGTAATGATTTGTAAGATTTCAATCTGTAGGAAAACTTTTATAACTCTTGGGTCTGTTTTACCTGATGATACTGGGCCTTCATAGCATAGCTGCTGGAAGTGTTTTCACTGAGACTGTTTAAAATAGATATGAGTGACATTTCCCCTTTGCCTAATTAGAAGTGAGTGCTAATTCTTGATAGTACACAGCCAATCTATTCTGGGAAAGTGAGATGATTTCAGTCCTACTCCATATCAAGCATTTTTCTTTAAACTCTAGTTGAAGAACCCCAAGCCAAATTCTCATTTATGGCAGCTTAAATAAGAAAAACTGAAGAAAAACCAAGTGAAGAACCAATTATACAGTCCTATAGGAACATTTTTTTTGTTTGATATTGTTAAAGACCTGATCTTCAAAGATATTAAGCATGTGCAGCTCCCACTGACATCCTGAAGAGAAGCAAGTGATTGCTTTGCCATGGGACCATTGGAGCTGGCAAAACTTAAGATGCCCATGAGCGTTTTATTTCCTGTAGGAAGTAGGAAGTCTTTTGTTTCCTAGTCTTTTTGATGTTTAAATGCTTGCTTTCAAGGGTTGATTCATGATTTCACTTATCTATGGATAAATTTCTTGTGAGACCATTCCTATGGTCAAAGTCCAATAGATCGCGCACTTGTTAAAAGAGCCCTGCAGTAAGTGATCTCATACGTTTAGGGAAGGGAAAGAAAAAGAAAAATGACAAATGGTCTTTCACAAGTTGGTGACCCCACCACGTAAATCGGGCATATTGGAGACATTGCTGCTGGGTTGTACAAGGGGCTCTGACTTCTCCCAGGACACCAAAATTATTATGTCTTCTCTCCTGCCTCCCTGCCTCTCCATCTCAGAGGTCATTTCCACCCCATAGTAAGCAGGTTCACTTCCATTGTCACACTGACTGCATCTGTGTCTTCACCTCTTATATTAACCTAACCACAATATAACTTTTCCACTCATTGTTTTCCCCCTTTTTTCTTTTCCTATCTTGTTTCATCACCTTTCTGTATTTCATATTGCTGAGGAAACTCTGCCCTTCTCAGACAAAGGGAAAACACATCAAGGTTCTTTTCCTGATCTTTCACCTTTGCATCATTCAACCTCTTTTCCCTTTCTCTGGGATGCTGTTTCAGGATTAGGGAGGAAAGGTGATAAATGAGAATACCTGAGACAAAAAGGTGAACAAGAACACAAGACCTTCTTTGAGCAGCTGAACATGTCCATCTCCCTTTTTCCAGTCAGGTCCTATGAAATGGTGCCATCAGCCTCTTTCCAATCTGCTGAGCAGAGAGAGCAGTCAGCCTTGCTCCCTTCATCACAAACTAGGAAAAGTGTTTTTTGCTCTGAAACAGCAGCATGGCCAGACTCACCCTGTCAAAGGTCAATCTCCTGCTATATGTTGTTATCTGTGTGTCAATAAGAGCATAGGTTTAGGCAAATAAACATATTTTCCCTGATACAGCTTAGCCACTTTGATAAAGTCATAGGATCCTAATTTGAGTAACTGAGCAGAAGGCTAATTAGCAAACATGCCAGTGATAGTACATGTATTCAAATTAAGGTAAATGTGGGTAATCTGTGGAATTTCTTTTTTCAGTCAGCACAGATGAGAATCAATTAACAGCCAATTTTAGACTTCTTTAAAAGAGGAAAACAAATGCTAGAGGCTGTTCCTGCTTTATATGTTAAGAATACCCAGGGCTTCCATGAATAATGTTTCAAGGTGTTTCAGAAAGCTCATTTCCTCCTTTTGCTACTCAGTTATGGAAGAAACGGGTTTGATCTAATTGCTATCCTACCTTCTTTTTCTCTCCACTCATCCTGTGCCTTTTGGGTGGGGTGTCTGCCTTCCACATCAGGGGTGAAGAGGTGTAGCAGAGCTTGTTGCAGGTAATGAACAATGTTAAGTTTACAGATGTTTGGTTCCCTGGATGTGGAATTTTCTTAGATTCATTTATAGCCCTTAGGGAGAATTTTTTTGGGCAATACTACAGTTGCTCACTTTGGAAAACCCTGCATATGAACTCCTGTGAAACTCTTCCAAGTAATTGTACTCCATGCGTTTTAATTGCTCCTCCGGTAAAAAGGTATGCGGAACATGGGCAGAGAGGTACTGCAGTTGGATGCCAGACTTGGTTGATATATGAACTCCAGGTAGGGTCTTGTTTGCAACAGGACCATGCAATGGCGATCTCCCTCTTCTCAAATGAGGGTTGCCTCCATTCAGCTGTATCGCATTCTTGCTCTCGGTTTGCTCCGCTGGCCCGTGATGTCTGCATGAACCAACAGCTTTGCACTGCAGGCTGCACAGTGCAGTTTGGAGAGGTCTTTGAGAGCAGCAACCGATGCTTCCTTGGCCTCAAATGTGGCAAGAAACCCTGGTCCCTGGGTGCACTTCCCAAGGGATGGTGCATGCAGTAGCCAATGCCAACCTTGCACACCAGTCTGATCTCACCTGAAGGTTTCCCTTCCGTTTTCTTGAAACCCTCCCCTGTTAGATTCATCTCCTTTGCTGAGGGCTTGGGAAGGACAGGGCTTCCCATGGCTCTGGGCAGGCTATGTCTGCTCTCTGCATGCCCAGGGTGCCCAGGGTCCAAGACTGGACTACTCTGTTCCACTTGAGGGCAGAAGAGGCTAAAGACACACTTTACCTTCCCCTCAACCCCTCTGAGCTCTCTGCCCTGAAGGCCACCTCCCATTCCGCAGGGATCCTCCCTGAGGAAGAAACTGGGTCTGGGGTGGACTGGCCTGAAGCTTCACCCAGCCTTAAGGCAGAAACAGCACTGGCATCACCTTCACAGAGAGTAACCAGCTGTTTCATGCATGTGGCAAGGAATGCCCCAAGAATCAAACCATGTAACACAGTAAAAAAATGGAAAGGTCCTTGAACAAGTATGTTAGAGTTTAGTGAGTCCTATCCACTTATGTCTTTATAATAGGAAGCTGTATTATAATGACATGACATTAACACATTAAAATAGTCCTCTTTTAGGAAATGTTTCCAAGAAGAGAATTTTCCAAAAATTGTCCCCACTCAATTCTTGAGGAAAACCCATGCGTGCTGAATCCAAGAAAGGGGCAACATAAGTAAACCGAGGATAGTGTTTAGCGTTGCTCTCATTCAGATGAAGGCCAGTAGCACATCTTCTGCTGTAGGTTTGCCTCTGCCTGATGTTCCCTGGCTATGCTCTGTTCACCTCAAGGGAGCAAACACTGGCTGTGCAGGTATCAAAGAACTTTGGGATCTTTTCCTTGATTTTTCTTAGAGGGAAACAAACTGTTCTGCATACCTCTGTTCACTGCTTTAAGAGAGATCCACATCTTCAAAAGAAAACCATAAAGCGAGCAAACAAAGATGTGTTATTTAAAAGCAGCTGCTGCCATAATGGCTATGTGCAAAGGATGACAGAGCCACAAATCCTAAGCAGCACATCCTGCAAAGGCCTCTCTGTGGATGCAACCCCAAGACCTCATAAGCCTAATGGGACTGAGTACAGCTAAACATTGTGCTGACACAGGCCAATAGCTTTAACATTTTGCAGTCCAAACTTCATTTTTTTCCCCTCACTTCTTTTTAGTCCAGTCCTGGTAATTTTGTCACTGAGAGTCAGACTGCCTCATAATAGTTGGATTGATTCAATTTTCTGGGTGCTTGAGAAAACTGTTGTGATGACTTGGCTCTGGCTGGGATGCCGGGTGCCTGCCAAAGCTGCTCTGTCACTCCCATTCCTCGACTGAACCGTATAATGAAAGGCTCATGGATCCAGACAAGGGCAGAGAGAGAGATCATTCAGCAATTACCATCACAGGTAAAACAGACTTGACTTGGGGAGATTAGTTTAATTCCTTACCAATCAAATTGGAGTAAGACAATAACAAATAAAACCAAATCTTAAAACACCTTTCCCCAGCCTTCCCTTCCTCCTGGGCTTAACTTTACTCCTGATTTCTCTGCGTCCAGTCCCCAAGTGATGCAGGGGCGTAGGGAATGGGAGTTGCAATCAGTTCGTTACATGTCATCTCTGTTGCTCCTTCCTCCTCCTGGGAAGGACTCCTCAGACTCTTACGCTGCTCCAGCATGGGGTCCCTCCCACAGGAGGCAGTCCTCCATGAACTTCTCCAACATGAGTCCTTCCCATGGACAGCTATTGAGTGTGGGTCCCTCTGATGGGGTTCAGTCCTTCTGGAGCAGACTGCTCCAGTGTCAGTCCCCCATGGGTCCACAGGTCCTGCCAAGAGTCTGTGCCGGCTTAGGCTTCCCAGAGGGTCACACCTTCTTTTGGGCATCCACCTCCTCTGGTGTATGGCCCTCCACATGCTGCAGGTGGATATCTGCTCCACTGTACACCTCTAGGGGCTGCAGCAGGACAGCCTGCCTCACTATGGCCTTTACCACAGACTTCAGAGGAATCTCTGCTCTGCCAGCTGGGACATCTCCTCCTCCTTCCTTCTTCACTGACCTTGGTGTCTGCAGAGATGTTTCTCTCATATATTCTGGCTGGTTCCTATTGAATCTTCTTAAAAATGTTATTACAGAGGTGCTACCACCATTGCTGATGGGCTTGGCTTAGGGCAGCAGCAGGTCCAGCTTGGAGCCAGCCGGCACTGGCTTTATCATAGAGGAAGCTTCTAGGAGCTTCTCACAGAAGTCGCCTCTGTAGTCCTCCCACTGCCAAACCCTTACCACACAAACCCAATACAACTGTTAATAGATGCATCGAATCTCAGTCATTAGCCAACAACAACTTTTGATATATTTGGCCTAACGATGGAAACACGAAGTATCAATGATCGCTTTTACTAATTAAATCAACCTCACTAGAATTAGGCCATATGCAGTAACGATTCACTCAGTCACAGGGTTTCCTGCTGCGGATACGATGATAATGCAGACACAGAAAACTGAGTGACTCTCAGTGGTGCATCAGAGCAAAGTACACAGCAGCCACACACCACCAAGAGACAGAAAATAGAAAAAAAATCACTAGGCAAAGCTGTAGAACTACCACTTGCTTAACCCTGATGGAAGCTTCAGAAAGGAGCTTTTTGGGTGCTGTTTAAAACAAATGAAGACTCAAATCCCTTCAGTTTTCCATGTCCAAGGTGCTGCAATTTGGGTACTTACTGAAAAACTGTTGTGTTTCTGTTGCATTTTCTGAATGAACAGTGAGACCAAACAGTCACTCAAGTGAGCAGGAGAAGTGTTGGTCCCTGTAGGGGTCTTGGAAGAGACAATTTCTTGCATGACCAGTGTACAAGCTGAAGTACAGTGTCAGCAACCCCAGGCACAGACCTGTTATCATCCTGCCAGGCACAGGGCATTGTTAGCTCACTTTTCACGATGAAAACACAAAAATTACAGGTGATTTGTTAACTGAGCACTGAAAAAAGCTCAACCACATGTATAAGTTTGGATTTGCTCCAGTCTGCGCTGCAAAAAATCAGGGAAGATGTTGCAGTGACACTCGCCTGTGCACTGCTCTGATGAGCTGAGCTGAGCTGCACTGAGCTGAGTCCAGAAGATCCAGGCTGCATCAAATGTTGACCTTAAACCTTTGCTTTTCTTCCCATGCCAGGGCAGAAGTCGAGAGGCATCACTTCAGCATTTGCAGAATCAGGGTACGTTGTTTCAACACACGGAATTGATCTTGTCACTAACCTCATTTGGTATTTTCCACTGCTTCATGGGAATGTCAGCTCAGGTTGATGGTTACCTGGATATCTCTATGAGCAAGAGCGTGGGACAAATTTAAGGTGGTATGACCTCCACAGCACACGGTGTAACATGGCCAGAAGGAATCATGAG
>VWZK01018386.1:0-30275 GCA_013396935.1 Baryphthengus martii | reverse complement strand
TGGGACTTGACAAAAAGTAGTCATGAGTGGGAAGGGAAGGGAAGGGAAGGGAAATTTTGCCCAGGAAAAGACTGTTTTTTAAAGAAAAAATATTTTTCCTTTAAATGTCTTTCCAATCAAAGCATTCTGCTCGACTCTAATTTTGAATAATAAAAGTATCATCAGAAGTTTAGTTTTTTTAATAGATCTCCATAGGCTTAGCAGCTTCGACTTTCAAATAAGGTAGGAAATTTTTTCTGACAACAGTATATCAGCAAAAATCTCTTGCTCTTGTTCAGCTTTATTGAAATGAGCAGAAAACTCAGGGAACTGTTTTGAGATCCACTTCATTCTCATGAAAAGACCATCCCAGGCTGCATAGTATAAAAGGGACTGCATAACAAGCTCCAGAGTTTTCAGAGAGAAAAGGGACTTCAAACCCACCAGGTCATAGGTAATCTGTTCTCCATTACTCGATAAAAGAGTCGTTTGAAAATAACTCCAAGGAGTTTAAATAAAGCCTGCCTGCAGAGCCTGTGAATACGACATTCACAGAAATTTCCATTTGGGCAAAAGCTTAGTTCGCGTGGCCTCTGAGAGGTGAACTAAACAGATGGTACCTTCCTCTTTGATCCCAAATACGGGCGTTGGGGATGGGTCTGAGTTTGTTACATTTGTGGTGGAACCTTACCCACCACCTCCTCGAAGCAAAGTCATCCTCTGAGAAAGCTTTTAGTTTGCCATCGGCCACGAGGGAGTTACAGTGCTCACTGTGACAAACAGCCTTACATTAATCCTGTGAGATAAGACCACCGGGCAGCCCTGCCTTCCACCCAGCTGACACAGCGGCTTCCGTCTATCTACCTGCTTCCTTTGAAGGCAAATGATCCACCTTGGCTTTGAATCTTGAGTTAAAATCAAGAGAAATATTTATCTTTTCTTAGCCTTTTATAATATTTTAATCTATTTCTTTCTGAGAACTCGATATAGCTAGAATTGCCACTAACGAGTTTCAATAAATTAAGTTTTATGACTTGGTAGTTGACACTGTTTATATCATGTAAGTTTTCATTTATGTGCATTCTGTTTGTCTCGATTCCCAAACCTCAAATTTATTAGCAAAGAAGAGCTGGCAGAGCTGATATAAAGAGCAATATTTAAAATATATTTGTCAGCCAAAATGAATCTGTGATAGAAAGCGCCTCTCTGTGGGTTTCATTAAAAAAAAAAAAAAGCCTTATTGAAAAGCTTTTTTTTTGCGGGAGTTGTGCAATTATCCTGCTCATATATATGTACACAAGCATATATGTGTACCAAACAAGTACTGAGGACTCACCTATCATGACTATCACTATATATGAGTGAAAATAAAGTTTACCTTAACCAAATGTATAGTTTTCTGAAGCTTCCAGTGGACAGAAAACTACAGTAAAATAAAATGGAGACCCACATTTCACTAAAGCTTTTTTGGCATTGCGTGCCTGGATTTAGATATCTGCGGCTTTACTTTCAAATGTGCTGCAATCCACGTATTTCCATGGTCTTGCTATACTTAACAGCCATGAAACTGTTGTACCGACTGACAGCTGACACTATCGCATCTGACCAGGCACAAAGCGACATCCTTGAGGTGATGTGGGGTTTTGTTAAAAACCCAAAACTCATTTTTCCTTCCCCGTGCTGCCCACTTCAACCCATATGAACCCTACACCCGTTGCCTTGCTGGTAGACTGTTGCTGCTTCTGCAGCACCACTGCTCCAGCTTCTTCTTATGCACCCCACTGATGTTGCTCTCCATGCAGGAATCTGCAGAAGCTGGCAGAGGGAGGTGACTTTTCTGGCAGTCACATAGAGGCTCCAACCAATAAATCGCATACCCCATAGTGACCCTTGGTAGGGGGGAGGGGATTGATTCGTGTTCTCTCAGTATCTGTGGAGTTTTATCACTTTTGCCAGGGCTGCAGCACAGAGCAGTGCTCTGGAAGGAGGAGATAAAATATCCCTTGAGCAATAAGTACATGCAGGAAAAATTACCGTGGGCCTTGAAAATCAGCTGGGAAAGCATTTTAATGGATGACCCCAAGTGTAAAAGGAGATAGAGACTCTCTTGAAATCTGCAGATGAAAAGAAGAAAATTTTATGGCTGACCACTATTTAAAAATCTTGACCAAATGTAAACCACTACTAGGGCTTGGTTTTGATTTAGATTTTGTTTAGAGTCATAACTAAACCATCACAAAAAAAGGATTTCAGTGGAAACTGACATGATAAAACATAACTGAGATGTCATCAGTCTTTGAATACTTGAGTTTATGTCAATTTTTTCTAATATTCAAGCATGATTTGGAGTAAAGGTCCGCATTTGTCTATCCAGTAATATTTTGGCTTATAAATGTCAATAAAAACCATACTCCAAGACATGCAGAGAATTGTTTTTTCTTTTGTTTAAAAAATGAAATAATTCAGTTCATTCAGTGCTGTACTTTTTTTGGTTTGTTTGTTTGATTACTGCCTGAACATAATACTGCCTCTTAATAAACACAGTTTGAAATCCCATTGTCAAGTCCACTAAGAGCTCTCTGACATTTTAAGGGCAACCTCCAGCTCTTTGCTAACCTGTGTGACACCTACTGGAGGTCGTAGGGATTTAATCAAAGCAGCTAAGAGCACCATATAAAGCATATTGTTGGATGATATTTTTAGAAATGACATGATTAAGTCAAAAAAGTCAATTATTAAAGGCTGTCTGAAAACCTCCTGACATTGCTTGGGGTGTGCAGCAAAAGGAGAGAGATGAAAGGGAGGTATGAAATATCCAGCAATAAAGGCCAATAACTCATATACTGAAGACATGATGTGCAGTTCCGTCACCGTGAGCACAGGAGAGAGAATGGGTGAAAATTGAATATTCTCCCAGACCCAGCTCTGTGGGGTAACAGGGATCTTGCAGCTGGGGGCTATATGGTCATACAGAGCCCTGGCTGTGTATGGGACCCTAGGGAGACACAGAGCTCCTCTGACCAGGCTGTGCTGTTGCAGTTGCAGGTGCTGGAGGAGGCTGTCGGTGACTGGACTGCTCACGGTGGGGCAGGTTGGGGGATGAAGGAAAGGGCGGGGAGAGCTTCAGCTTTGTCACTGCTCTGCCCCAAGATGTTGCTGTGGGCACCAGGTGAAGCCAGGCTGATGCAGGCTCAAGTCTAAGCAGCATGACGATGGGGTTATCCAGTTCTTTTGGCACTCCTGAGTTGACAGCCACTTGGTGCGCTGAGCTGCAAGCTCTTAGCATAGCAGAGAGCAAACCAGCCTGATTTCTTGGAAAAAAGAGATGTTAAAAAAAAAATCCCACTGGCTGTTGAGAATTTTTCTCTCAGTTTTGCAGAGAAATGATACCACCGCAGTATTCACAGGTACTGGGTGAAGAGGAATTAATTAAAGACAAAATAACAACTGTGCATTGGTCTTTAACAGGCTGCAAAGCTCCCCCTTTTTCACTGGATTTTTATAGCACTGAGCTCTGCCTCCTCCTAAAAAGTTACTCAACTTTGAATGCGTTACTCAACTTTCACCAGGCATTTATAATTCTTCCTTCACAGTAACACTTGGGCCAAATCCTAATGCATTCAGCATTTACATACAGGGGCCTCAGCATCAGGTAAGGGACTGGATATTAAAAATACTGATGGCAGACTTGCACAGGCACTGCCAGTGCCCAAGGTGGCTGAGTGCTGTTAAGCAAGAAAATGTCATGTTTGGTTTTTTCAGAGTATTCCTGGCAGCAGGGACTGGTGGCAGCACTGACACTTAGCGGACCCGGGGTGCTTCCTGGCATCGTTCCTGTCAACTGAGGGCACAACTGTCTCCTCAACAAAATGTAGTAAAATACGCTGGTATGTGAGGGCATAGAAAAGAGAGTTAAAAATGTCACGCAGGAGAATAAATCTGAGCTGCTCTGGGCATTTTCTACTTTATAGATAGCCTTGGTTTAAAAAAGATGGCTGTGCCCATGTCAAGGGCACATCAGCCTAATTGGGACTGGGGGGTGACTAATGTCACCTCAGCCTTCCTGCTAAATCTCTGTTTGGATGGTAGGTTCTTTAGGCAAAAAAAAGCAAGCTGTAGGGGGAAGAAAAGCCTTGGGAAAAATAGGAAGAAACAGAGAACAAGAGAAGTAAAACTTAAGACTACATGAAAAAGAGTTTATAAAAGTCTTACATGCCTTGAGATTTGTTAAGCAATACCAGCTCTGAGAGAGGAGAGGTGTGAAAGTTTGAAGTATTTTAGAAGGGACCAAGAGACTTGTAATTATCCCTGCAGGACTGATGAAAAGTCTAAAGTTTTGCAGCATGCCTGTGAAGAAGCCCCACCAGGTTAATACACTTCTGTCATTTTTTTCTCCATGCCTATCTGGCAGGGCTGATCTACAAACCTGGAGACATAATTAGAGAAAGAAAAATTGTTATGTTCTTCAGCCTGTGAGCAAATCTTTTTTATCTCCCATATTCATACAGAAAAGTATTTGAGACATTTGTCCAGCAAAGATGATAATGTTTGTTTTTCAATAGATTACGGTTTAAAATTCCTGCTTCCAGCTGTTGGAAAAAACAAACAAACAAACAACAAAGAAATGTCACAATTTTCTGTTCAATAACCTCTTCTAGTAAGTGATTTAAACTTAGATTTTAGCCTGATTTTATTTAAAATCAGACCATGGTTTTAGATTCGCTGTGGCCCAGTGCTGCCTGGGAAGGATGCTGCTGCTCAGAAGTGGAGGCAAAGCGGAGACGTCCGAGGCATGAGGCTTGCTTCAGAAAAGGGGTGCTGCAGGCAGGGGGTACCAGGGAATCAAGACATCTTACTATGACCATTGGTGATCTTAGGGGAAGTTCTGCTGCCAGAGAAGTCAACAACAGGATCTCACCGCTTGCTGTGAGGGCAGCGATGCAGTGTTGGATAATAAAGGATTCAGGGGATTATGGGATGATTTTGTCTAGGGAGCTCTACCTGTCTGTGAGCACACAGCTCGTAGTAGTATATTGAGTTAACGCATAGATGATTTATACCGTCTTGAAATCTACCTTGAAAATAATTAGAAGTTCAGAAAGGTATTTTAGCCTATTGTCTCCTCCTTAATAAATTTTTTAAAGTATTTGATAATTTCAGTAGGAAGAGAGCTCTTACACTCTGGGATGCATACTTCTTGAATAATTTATTGCACCCTGAAGAGGATGACTCAGCCCACTCAAACCTGATTTGTATTTGTCTAATGCGGGCTATTTCTCCTTGTGCACTAGTTATTCCATGAGATATATTACAATGAGTGCATTTTAAAATAGATTATAAAAAGACAGAATCGAGACAGTCACGTAACATTATTCACAGTGCCTGAGATAAAGGAGCCCAATATCCACTATGGAACACCAAGCTTAAAGCTGAGAGATGGGCATTCAGGCTCCCTCTCAGATGACTTCCCATCTTGTAGGCAATGCTGTCACCACCAGGTGCTTGGGTAATGCAAAGCTTTGTGTTCCGGATAGGATCAACATAACCTATCACCACCAGCAGGTGCAGAAACATTTTGTCTGCAAATCCGAGGGGAGGGCTACAAGTCTTACTGTCACATCATCATGACTGAGGACCTTCTTCTCAGTAACGGGCACTTGAGTATCTGAGTAGTTAAGACAGAAAGAGTTGCAGCTGTGGAGTCTAAAGCCTTGAACATTAATGCTTGGATCCTCTTGGGGTATTTCAGCACAGGTGAAGTGGGCACTTCAGAAAGGGATTTGGTCAACAAAGCCATTAGGAAGGCCTGAGAAAATTACACAAGATAGTATAGATCATTAACGGCATGCTCCCCTCTGTTGCACCATTATCCCCAGGTCCAGTGACAGTGAGATGTAAATACAGGCTCTTACTGGTGGTGACTGTAAAATCAGTTCCTCAGAGCTATTAGCACTGAGATTTGACAGAATCATGGAGTTTGACAGATTCTTTTGGGGTACACACTCCACAGAGACTCCTACTGAAATTCAGAGGGTTTTTTTATTTGTGGAGAGGAGAATATGTAATGACTATCTGCAAATCTGCAGTTATTTTTTCACTATTCAGGAGGACTTACTGGAGAAAAGAACAGTTTTTGGAGGATCAAAAACATTACAGAAAACAATATTAATATTTTACAAATGTATACAGCTTTTGATAGTCTTCTCCAAGTTATCACCCACAGGTCAGATCCCTGAGAGCTGACAGAAAGCAGTTATATTACCTCTTCAAATGATTCCAGTGAAAAACATTGCTCTGCTCAGCCCAATCCTTGCACCCAGTAACCAGCAATTCCTCTGAAGGTTGACATGGAGCCCTGGGAAGTCAACACGAGCGAGTGGCACCTTGCAAGAGGGCGACAACTCAAGAGCTCGCTTGCTGGTCCTAGTGTGCTCTGCACTCAGCAGTGGGGCTGCCATTGAGCTAACTTACTGCTCCTGAAGTTCTTTGAAGACATAAAGTAGTCCTTCGGTCCTGTGGGGCTGAAGAAATATATTAATTTTTTTCTCAAGCAATTTCTTGTGAACATTGACGAGGTTATCTGCCTGGACCAATCCCTTAGAAGCTTGGAACTTTTTGCTCAGCCTCAGCAACAAACACTTCCATTCTTTGCATGGGTAGAGAGGCTCTGGAGGGGAGCAGCCTCAATCTGACCTACAAATAACCAACACAATCAAGCGTGCTCTTTTACGAGCAGATCACCAGCGTGCTGACAGGAATAGAGCACTCCCATGCTGCAGTGTCAGGGAAGCCACAGAGCAAACAGGGAGTAGGAGGAAATCACCCCAGCACCTCCAGTGTTGCACCTCCACCATCCAAGCAACGCAACCCCCAGGATGGCTGCAGTAAACCCCCTATGCCGGATACCGGTAATGAGCCCTTCAAGAGGGCAAAGTGTTCATTGAAAACAGACTCTTCTTTGCAAGTGAAAGACTTATAACTTGTGGTAACTGCCCAATTAAAAACAGTAGTAACTGCCCAATTAATTTCCAGCGGGATGAGGGTAGAGGGAGGAACGCACCACATAACTCATTGCCGGTACCGGGGGACTGATGCGCAGCTCTGGAGAGCTAGGTGTGGTGACAGGGTGGCTGGAGGTAAAATCAAGTAGAAAAGTGAGGGAATAGGAGAGACAGGCTGAGCAGTGATGGGAGGTGAGTGATGCAGACAGCCTGAGCAGCTTCCTACAGGGGCATGAGCTGTGGATGGATAACCCATCCTGCTGAAAGGTGTCACGTGCAGGATGCCGGGGCGTTGAGGAGCTCGTGTGGCTCTGCAGCTCCCGGTGCTGCTGGCACTAGCCTCACAGGAAAGAGAAATGGAATTCTGGGTGGGGGACTTGTTCTGCATAGCTGTGTAGGTGGGTTGAACCTCAGGGACCAGGAACTTGTGGAGGTTTTGTGCTGCTGCTGACAGGAACTTTGAAAAGCTGCAGTGTTTTCTGTAAGTGTTACATTTGAATCTCTTTGACATTTTCCCCTTGGTGCTAATTATTCCCAGCAGCTTCCCACTATGCAGCAAATGCCTGGCACTGTGACAGTTATTAAAAGACCTGTAAACAGGCTCTGGAGGAAAGTGCCTGGAGTCACCTTGCCAGGTTAAAGAGAAATTGTCAAATAAATAAAAATAAATTCGATCTGAACCCCTGTCAAGGCAGCTTCAGAGGCGGAGGACCAGGGAGGATCTTATCAATAAGTATCTGATGGGAGGGTGAAGATTAGACGGAGCCAAAACCTCCTCAGTGCTGCCCAGTGACAGTACAAGAGGCAATGGGCAAGAAGTGAAAGACAGGGAAGTTCAGCTAAACATCAGAAATCTCTTTTATATTGTGAGGATAGTCAAACACTGGCACAGGTTGCCTAGCAAGGTGGTGGTTGCCTATCAAGAGGTCGCCTTCATAAGCGTGTTTGTAAGACATCCAGAAATTCAATGGATGCTGCTGACAGACATCAGTCCTTCTGAGGTGGAGTATCCGTCAGGAAAAATCTTACCTAGCGTGCACAAAAAACCATGAGAACTATGAAGTGTGGACATTTTTGAAGAGCCTTTACTGGAAGGTAATCTGTGGAAACCACTCACAAAGAACTGAGTCCTATAGCCCTAGCAAACAGCACAAAATAATCGAGGTGAAAGTCCCATAAGGAAGACCTGGACTTCACAAGCAGTCAGAAGAGAACACAAGAGTCTGTTAGGCAGCCATGGGTGGCCACCAGGCCTCAGTCAGACGCTCACCAAAGATGACCTTATTTCACCCAGCACCTGTGCTGTGATGGAGGACAGGTTTGGATAGTGGGTCCTCCCCGAGTGCTCTGTGAGCAACTAGGGCAGGAGGGGAAGGGGTAGTAACTCAGAGCCTTATCTTGAAGCTGTTTCTTGAAAACTATTGTGTTTACTAACCATTTACAGACCTTCTATGATTTTGTACAACCCTTTTTAAAGCCTTTTTTGTGCTTTCCGGCCACTGCACAGCCTGTGCCTCTAGGTTCTACAGTTCAGTTCTGTGCTATGGAAACACATCTGCCTGTATTGAAACTATCCTGACAACTTTGTTGTGTATCTCTCAGTACCCAGCTTATGAGAGGGTGAAAAATCACTCCCTGTTCACCTTTCCTCTGTCATGGATTAGACGGACTTCTGTCCCACTCATGTCTTTTCAAATAGGTATTTGTAGTCTATTTATTCTTTTACAGAACAAAAACTGCACTATATTTTCACAGATCCTTATCACCCTTTGTATCTTTTCTCACTGTCTTTAGAAATAAATGGAGCAAGTTCTGGAATATGTCACTTTTTAATCTGAAAGGAAAATATTTCCTACTTACATGAGTGTTGAGAAGCAAACAGCTCCAGGGGCCGTAAGAATCTGACCCATCTCATACATTTAAAGCTTCTGTTCAGTATTTCTTCCTGTGTGATACAGGCAAAGACAATGCAACAAACTGTAACGGAAAGAACAAATTATTGACTTGGTTTGTAGGGACAAGGGATAACACTGAGAACTTCTCAGCAAAGCTCCATGAATGGGCAAATGAGGCCATGACACCTCAGCATAGGTGGAATCAAAGCACTGTACCTGATGCAGAGCTCTCAACGTGCTCTGTGTAAAAGGCTACCTCAAGGAAATATCCCTCATGGACAGCCACACTTCTTTCCAAAGGCAAGCAAAGGGAGCTTGAAAACAGAACATTAGTGAGCTGAGTAGGTCTAAGAAGTCTTTGGATAAAAAAGGTTGGTGAATTGGCCAACATCGCCCATCAACACAACACTTGTGATCAACTCTCCTTAGTACGCACAGAGTGATTAATGCCTCTCGAGCCAGAACTGAGCTTGACCTGATACGGGCTATTATTTCTCCTGTTTAATTAGTGTTACATTCTCTATCACTTCTACCTCACTAGCTAGGGAGCTGTTAATTGAAGCAGGACCGGTGTGAGTTCTCCTTAAGGATCAAGGAGATCCTTCAGTCATACAACATTTCTCTCCTTCCTGAGGGACACACGCTGTGTCACTTGGCATTCTGCCAGGTTTTTGGGGAAGCACGTACCAGATACTGTCATGCAGCACCCCTGTGGGGATGAGGTGCAGTGCTTGCCTAGCCTGTGGAATGAAGGCTACCACATGAGTTCCTGCTAGGAGGACCTTGATGGGCCTTGATCTGCAGATGCAGGGAAATAAAAATAGATTTACAGTCCTCATTCTCACTTGTGATCACATGTGGGATTAGAATACTTAATCACTCATCATTTACATATCCTGCTATCTTGAAGGCAAGAGTACTTCAAAAATTTTTTTTGGCTCCTGAAAGCAGATTCATAGATCAACCAACCAGCAGAATCCAATGAAAGAAATATCTTAATACATGACAATTTTCTATGTTGTAAACATTAAAAAGAAACAGCCAATAATGATTCCCAGATTTATTTTTTTTCTTACCACAATTTTGGAATCTTCCAGAAAAGGGAAATGCAGAAAGTCAATCAACTTTGTAGTCCCATTTTAATCTGCCTGTCACAAAAGTGAGTTCTCATGTCCTGTTCTCTTGCTTGGCTTTAACATTACACCATTTATAATCCCCTTGATTTTCCTTAGAAACATCAGTACTGCTCAGGCTCATTAGTGCACAATTTTTCTTTAGGTTTCAGGTAGTAACAGCCTTGCTGAGTCTTCTAAAACTAAATTTAATATAGAAGGCTTCACATCTTGTTTTCAGAAACTCTCTGTGATCCTGTGCTTAAAAAGAAATCTTGGATTTATTAATTCATGGAATAAAAGGTCACTTTTGTCATACTGGTGCTAGGGGTGCACATCATTAGTTATATCTCAAAAGTCAGAGTTTTGGGGGCAGAACAGTTGAGTAAATTACTGCTTCATTGATTTAAAAAACTACGGAGATGAGAAACAGAAGTCTAATGCTTACCAATTCCTCCAAAATCCTTGCAGGAAAACCCACAGCTAATGGGAAGAGAAAACATGGACTTTAAAACAGCTACCATTGCATTTGTCAGAGCAGAAAGAAAAGTCCAAGTAAGCGAGCAATGAACGAGTCGATGGCTCCCAATCTCTCAATAAGACAGAGCCCTACAAATGCAACAGAGCGTGGACTCAAAGCTAATTGCCTTTACCTGACCTATTCTGCCTCCACAGGGCCCAAGGAGATATGAAATATCACCAGTTGAAGTTGGAAGTGATTGGACTACACTTGCAAGACCTTTGGAGAATTTGATAAGGGCATATATTTTTGATAGCATCAAGAGTCCCAGTCACACGAAATACCCATTCTGAAAGCATTTTTATTTTTGCACAAAACTAGAGACTTGAAAATGCACCTAAGGTGGGGAAGCATGTCAGGACAGAATATGAAAAAAACAACCTAAAAAAGAGGTTTCAGCTGTCTTTTGGTACAACCGACCATAGGCTACTATTCAGGTGATAAAATGGTAACAGAAGCTTAAATAAACCTGTACTTGGTTTGCAAAGAAGAAGGCGGTACAAAAGGCTAAGGAAGAACACTTTTATTCAGCTTTCAGCTCTCACAGTTCTAAACAGTAAACGTAATTAACAATTCACCCATGGTACTGGAGAATGCGGCCCTGGTATCAGTAAAACGGCTACTGTTTAAGGCACTGATAGTGGGAGGAAAAAAAGAAAAAAGTTGTAACAGGGACTGTGACAATTTAATCAGAATTTGGGTCTATTACGAATGTGTGCTTGCTATTCAAATGCTTCAAATTCCACAAGCTACATTCACAAACAAATGTTTATACAACTTCAGTAGTTACCAAAATGGGAATCAGAGGCTCCCCTACTTCGACCTAAGAGCAAGTATTGCGTTGCTCGGGAGTGGAATAAGTTTTTAACGTGCTAAAAGACAGCAAACCACAAATTACTTCAGCAGTATGGCTTTAGGACCCTCTATTTGGTTACACAGTAGCAAGCAAAGTTGAATTAACAGCACAGGAGTGCCATAGACTGTCATCTTAAAAAGAGCAGTTTTACAGTATAAAAATCAGTTTAGAACATAGTAAAGACAGTTTTTGTACAAACATTTTTACAAAAATGAATTACTCAAAGAAAAAAAAATCAAGAACGTTTTAAATACGAATCACTCTTTACATGTATGCATAAAATTACTTATCTTGATGATATAAATTAGGAATACTACAAACTTTTCAAAGCTGGCATTTGTATACTATTGAAATGCACACATCAGAAACGCTGGGGTGTTAGTTCTGCAAAAATCCCTAAGAGTCACATTTACACTTGCCAAATAGATACAGTGACTTCGGTTTCTAACGGAGCCACAGTGACCTCCCGTGGCCACTTAAGAAATCCCAGTTAATTTTTTTTTTTCATTTTGAACGTGATATTCCTCACAAATGCTAATAAAATTAAGAGGTGGTTCATGCTCGGTCCATCTATCTCAGGAAATTTCTGTTTTAAATGATGATAACATAAGATAGACTTCACACAAACTAGCTCCTGGTCACAGAAACGAAGTCATGACTCCTCTCTGATTTATTGAGAACATGGTCCAGAATGATTTAGGTAACCATTTTCTGTCAGTCAATGAGAGACGATGGTTCCAGAGATGTTCAACACAGGTTCAATATTAGGCTCCCAAATACACAACTTTGACTTTTGGGAGAACAAAGGCAGGAAATGTAAATCGATGGTGTCTGACTCAAAGTCCAAACCAGAACGCAGAAAAAGTTGCACGAGACATTTCTAATGTGCGTCAAGTTCATCAGTATACAAAGCCATAAAACATTCTAAAAAGAAACCAAGTGTAAGAAAAGGATTCGAATGTCAATTAGGTGCCTTCTTCCACTGCTCTGAAGGAATGTGACGAACAGGAACAAAACATTGTCTTGTATGTCATGAACACAAAAAATCACAGTAGCGACTGTCTCTCATCTGCAGTGCATTAATCAGCACTTACATTCTTCTACTGCTTATAAATCCTCTCTATTATATCCAACTTTCTTTCCATTAAGCAACTCTTCTGCATTCGGTGCCAGCCACGTGAAATACACCTTCACTGGATCAATATTCCAATGCTTGTGAAATGATACTGGAATTTGGTGAGAAAGGTAGTCTTTTGGGTAGTCCATCGGCCTTGCCTAAGACAGGAGAATAAACCAAACCCACTAAGAGTGATGAAGGATAATTTTAGAACAAGGTAGTACCATTGTTCAGCAGCCTCTCTGTCATAACAAAGCAATGTGGCGTTGACAAAATATACAAGATGGTAGCAAAGGGGGTTTTATGTCATTCTGTTAAATCAATTGATAGGCATTAGTTTAGATCTCTAACTTGTGCTGCAGACATCATACTATATAGTAAACTGATATTAATTATGCCATGTTTCTCAGGATTAAACAGTTACTATCCATGAAAGTAAGTGATAAACACTGTAGTTTGCATTGCGCTCTTTTGGGAGTGCTAGTGGACAAGAAGCTGGACATGAGCAGACAGTGTGCACTTGCAGCCCAGCAGGCCAACTGCACCCTGGGCTGCATCAGAAGTGTGGCCAGCAGAGAGAGGTGATTCTGCCCCTCTACTCTGCTCTCCTCAGACCTCACCTGGAGTACTGTGTCCAGCTTTGGAGCCCTCAATACAAAAAGGACATGGACCTGATAGAACGAATCCAGAGGAGGGACACAAAAATGATCAGCGAGCTGGACCACCTCTCCTACGAAGACAGGCTGAGGGAGCTGGGGTTGTTCAGCCTGGAGAAGAGAAGGCTCCAGGGTGACCTAATAGCAACTTTCCAGTACCTGAAGGGGGCCTACAGGAAGGCTGGAGAGGGACTGTTCACAAAGGCCTGTAGTGACAGGACGAGGGGCAATGGTTTTAAACTAGAGAAGGGCAGATTCGGATTGGATCTTAGGAATAAGTTCTTTACCATGAGGGTAGTGAAACACTGGAACAGGTTGCCCAGGGAGGTAGTTGAGGCCCCGTCCCTGGAGAAATTCAAGGTGAGGCTCAACAAGGCTCTGAGCCACCTGATCTAGTTGAGGATGTCCCTGCTCACTGCAGGGGGATTGGACTAGATGACCTTCAGAGGTCCCTTCCAACCTAAACCATTCTATGATTCTATGATTTTTAAATATACAGTTTCGGTTCAATAATGACAAAATGCTCTTAAGTAACAGTGTCTCGCTCCTTCTCTTAATGAGAGTTGTCAGCACTGTCAGTGTGATGGTAGGATCCTAATAAGGCGATACGCAGCCAAAATACATTATGTTTTATGATGGGGAGATGTTACCAAACGCAGGAAATATTGTGTGCCAGAAACTTGCACAGTTATTCTTCATCAGGTTATACTGAAAGAGGCAGAATTACAACACAGCTACACAATGCAGCTGACTTCTTAATGCACCAAGCATGTTTCACTTGCTCTGACAGTTTAATGACGTGTAAGTGCATCACTCTGTAAAAAAAAGCTGTAGCAGTCCTTGGTAAAGTAACTAGATTTTTCCACTGTAAATAGAGATTTTGTAAAGAGAAATGCATGAAGGGCACGCATTTGGGTTTTTTTCTAGATATAAAACACAACAAGAAAATTGAGTGATCTGGATACTGAATCACTGATTTGATGCCTAAGCTAGCAGCAGATTTAACACTGCACACTTCACCTACTTAATGGTGGTATTAATGAATTCCACATGTCGTGTTCTTCAGGCAGTTCCGTATACACTCCAGTCATAAAGTGAGGCAACAGAATTTGACAGGAAGAAATCTGAATATGTGGTGCTGGGGTTTTTATTCCGACATTTAAACCAGAGAGTGCTTATTTTTAAAAACTCCACCGGAGAAATCAAGAGGGAGCCTATCTCGCTGAAGACTTCTGAAAAAAAGCTTTAATGAACATTTAGGTTTCAAAAACTTGAAGAATTACTTCAAATAGAGGCATTTTTTAGTATCTGAGATCAAAGATTTTCGCTGTTTGAAGATCAATGAGCTTTTTACTGAGCAACAGACAAAAATTTGGTGTTCTGATTATTCTAAAAGAATGAGATCTGGTCTAATAACTATCATTTTTATTGCATTGCTCTCTAAGAATCATAACGCTTTATAGATTGACCTTAAGATATAAAGTCCCTTAAGATACAGGTTGACCCTAAGACATAAAGTCCCTGAATTTCTTCTTCCTTATGTTTTGTGAAATCATTTATTGTAATATTTGATTTTTTTTGGTGTTGGAATTTGTATTTGGTGTTCTATAAAAGCCAAATAGATTGCTCTTGCCCAGATTTTATAGTTTTAAGACTACAATCCTGGTTGCCACTGAACATGGGAAGGTTCCCTTTCTCATTAATAGCCTCAGCATGTCAAAAGCCTCTGGAACAGGTTACACAATAAACACCTACCTTAGCATGTAGCAAATAGGAAACCAGTGAGAGCGATGAAACACTTAAATCACAGACACTCTAAGGACAAAGATGTATTTGCTTCTGTTTTGTAATATACACTCAGTACAATTTTGGATTCATGCACTTCAAGGAACTTTGTACATCATAGTATTTCAGTCAAGTCTTTTAAAAATAACTAATAATAATCCAATTTTGTTTTTCTCATTTTTAAAACATTTGCTGCATGGTAATGGAATTTGTAGAGTAAGCACACTCAATTTTTCTTCAGTAGTTTTCCCCTCAGGCTTAACTGTTCTTCAAGGTATGTTAAATTAGATATTTTACAAACAACAGTAAAGATGAACTACAATTCAAGTATAGTTTTCTGTGTGGAAAAACAAAATGATAGAATTTCATTTACAAAGTGATTCAGTACCCAATGCACACCATTAAGGATTACAAAGAAGTGCTTTGTTTTCTTGCATAAGGGCCAGTCCTACAAATCTGTAAAATGAGTTCTGTTCTTCCTGACTCTCCTTTAATTAGGTGGGTTGGGTTTTTTTAAAACATCTGTGAATGTATAAATTATTCAATAACTGGTGATTTTATAAGATGCATTACTTGCTTTCTTTCCACACTGAAAGAAGTGATGAACTAAACAGGAAAGCAAACAGATATGATTTTTTTATACAGACAAGGAATTAAATCATTGAATAATGCATTCTCAGTCTTCCTATTTCTCTGAATAGTAAATATGATTAGGAAGAAAACATTACTATCAGAAAATCTGATAATGTAAACAGTAAACTTCATCTGCACTGACAGCTGCTTTGAATTACATGGCAATTTACTCATTTTCACGTAGCCTATTATCTTAGTATCAGTTTACATTCAGACACACACATCTTTTCAACTTACAAACTAAATTAACACCTGAAAAACATCGAACACTACACTGATTTTTTTAAAAAGTTGTGTACTGTTTTGGGAAAAAAACCTAAGTGTTTTTTCTCTTTAATGTCATGGGAGGAAGGTAAAACGTTTATTTGGTTTATGACCCAGCAAATCTCTCTGGCACTCAATGCATTGTGTTTTCCACTGTGACACTACAATTAGATCTTTAAATATTCTGGAAGACAGAATTCAAATCTATTCCAACCCAGTTCTCCCAAACTGGAGAATACACTCGCAAGAAACTTATGGTTTGTGACCTCTTTTTCCCTTGTGCCAGCATAGGGCAAATTTTCATATTTACACTGTTCTTCAGAAACCACCACAAAAGCAACGGTTCTGGGAACAATTTTACATTTTATATCTTCATTAATGAGGTATTTCAGAATAGTAAACACTGAATCAACAAAAAAATTGGATAGAGAAGACAAATTTCGTGAAAATTTTCATAGTCAGTTCTCCATCATCTGAAGAAAAAAATATTGTGGTGTAGGGTTTTTGTTCTTTCCTTAGAGGACACATCGCAGCTATTCAAAGCATGTGGTTCCTAACTCCATTTGTTTTCCAAAGTTCCCATCTCTGCATTTTTTTATAAAACGTAATCATAGGGTAACTTAAATACCTTATAAACTATTATAGCACTGCAATAACCCATGCTTTGAGAATACTCTTATTTGCTTGATCAAATTTGCTGTTGAGAGAAACAAGGTACAGCAGCAGCATCTTGGTTATCACTGTTACACTCCAATGGAGTCTGCAATATTTATGAGTTTGCAATATTTATCGGTCTCGTTTTATGTGTATACTTAAAAGAGTGAGATACATTTTAAATGCTAGTAAAAATAACTCTCTGACCTGATGGAAGAGTGGACTGTGTGTTATAGGGATTCCTAAGCCACTGAAACACATCCCAAGGACCATATCATCAGGCGCGTCCGTGCTGTAACACCGGCATTTACTAGCAAGCAGTTTCTGAACAGCTACTCTGCTGAAAACCATCCTGAATTGAAAAAAAAAAGCAAATGAAACAAATAAGACAGTAAGTACTAGGGAAGTCAAACGATTGTAATTAATAAGTATTGCTAAATGATATAAAACTGCAAACCAAAATGTAGCCCTCTGGTACAACATATCTGAAATTTCAAAATTTCAGAAGTCAGTACTGGCAAGTAGTGCAAGAAGCAATTTCTGGAAGATAATTACTTTATGTAGTGAAGATTAATTATACCAATTATGTCAGTTGCTGTTATTCCAACAATTCCTTAGCTAGCCGCCATTTTTACCGCAGCTGATAATTCCTCCTCCATTTGGCCATGGCTTTAAAGGGATATTCTCTTCTATCTTGCTCAAATGTATTGTCCAGTTAATTATTGTGCAGCAAGTAAATGAAAAGAACTTTAAACCTGAGCAGTCATTCCTTGAATCCTCTGTTATACAGAGTTGACTCCTTAAGTGAAAAACATTTCTTGAAGCCATTGCAAGGCTCTTTTGTTCATCCTAAATTTCTTGCTCATCTCAATATCAACCAGAGCCTGGAGTTGCTAGATCATTATCACTAAAATAAGTCTTGAATAGATCAGAAACATGATGATGTCTTAAATTCAACAGCTCAACCTGTGTCTAGTATTCCATAGCTGCCGTTTCTGAAGTTACCTCACCCACCCAGTCCAACTAGAATACAGGGTACTGTAGTTACTACACGTTACACTAAAAAGATTTGCACTCTGAAATCATTACATGGCTTCAAGAGTTCATTTGCTATATGACAATCCTTCACTTGATACTGGGACATGGCACAACTTCTACAAATACTGAATGCTAAGGCAGAAAGACTGATCTGAGAATATTGTCAGATTAAAGTTGTAAAGACCCCAGTTGTGAAGACTCTATGTACTATAAAAAAAAAAAATGAAATGGAGAGTGCAATAGGAAGTCGTATCTCAGTATTCAGACGGAACAGAGAAAGAATAATAAGCGAGAGCCTTGGAAAAAAAAAAGATTAAAAAAATGAGTTAAGACTTGAGATCAATGCGTTGCTATAGAGAATGTGTGACAAATTTCACACATCTGGGGAGTACACTTGCTGGTTAACGGTCTGGACTGTGCCCTTTCACTGAAATAGAATTCTTCACTTACAATGAACCTTCTCAAAACTAGGGTATGCAGCAAGATGGATGATCTGTACCTCTACCTGCTCAAACCTGAGAATGAAAATAACCCCTCAAATTTCCACACCTAGATGGCAGAATAAAAACAAAGAGATAAATACTAAAAAGATACACAGGTATAGGATTGGTGACCAACAAACATACCAGCACCAACAGAAGGTTCTTAACTAGAGTATAAACTCTACTTAAGATCTTATGCAACGGAGTTAAATTCAGTTGGCAGCCGGTCATGAGTGGCGTCCCCCAAGGGTCAGTACTGGGGCCACTCCGATTTAACATTTTCATCAGTCATTCGGATGAGGGGATAGAGTGTACATTTAGTAAATTTGCAGGTGACACCAAGATGGGTGGAAGTGTCGATCTGTTTGAGGATAGGGAGGCTCTACAGATGGATCTAGATAGGCTGGATCGCTGGGCCAAGGACNATTGCACCAGGGGAGGTTCAGGTTGGATATACGAAAAACTTTCTTTACTGAAAGGGTTGTCAGGCATTGGAACAGCCGGCCCAGGGAGGTGGTTGAGTCACCATCCCTGGAGATGTTTAAGAGACGGGTAGATGTTGCATTGGGGGACATGGCTTAGCGGTGTTGATAGGGTAGGAAAAGGTTGAACTCAATGATCTTGAAGGTCTCTTCCAGCTGAAAATGTTCTATGATTCTGTACAAAATAATGAGAAGGCCAGTCAATTGATTTTTACTTACTCACGGTTAGATTAGAATCTAGAAGTTATTATAGGCATTACTTTTCACAGAGAAATCCACTAAGGACATTCAGAGGTCCATCTTACTTGCTTTGTGCACAGAAGATGACAGAACAGAGTCATAAATTCATTCTTATTGGAATATGAGTCAACCTGAAAGCTCATATACATGTGAATTTAAAGCAAATTTTGCACACAATCACAGCGACCCATGTGTCTCTTGCATATGATCAACCCACAGTGATTTTCTATCAGAAACTATTTTCCAGGACATCAACACCAAACTCCTTGCCTCCACAAATTGTTACATGAAGTTCAAAAACTGAAAGAGAATCATGATCATTTTTCTCCATGCTTGGACAAAGAAAGAGAACAGGAACGAATACTTTCATTGCAGCAATTTGTATCCCTAGGTGTGCTGCTTTGGGCTCTCCTGCAAACTCCACCTCAGTTCAGATCATGAGGGTACTTTTTTAAGCCACTACTCCAGTTGTCTCTGCTTACTACACTTTAAATCACATTGTAAGATGGTCTCTTCACAGAATGAATTCTATCATCAGATGAAACAAGACTGCATGATGATCTTTAGGTTCCCTTCCAACCCAAACCATTCTATGATTCAATGATGTGTATCAGGAGAACATGTGCAGAACATACCCCTTCTGAAACACGCATATGGTCCTCAGCATCATCATGATCTCTAACTCTGTTCCCAATGGGCAGCGCAATCATTTACTAGTTAAGACATTTGGGTCTTTGAGAATCATCACATTTTAATCGTAGTAGGAAACATCACTGTTTCTGTTGAAACTGAGTTGTGTTTCAATTCAAAACACTTACACACAAAGCAGGGACCAATGTAGATCTCAATAGCAGTTTAAATACATTACCCTCCTCCGCCAGTGATATAACTGTACCCTCCTGTTCCCAAACCATAACCGTAACGCTCTCCAAGGAATACTGGTTCATTTGGGTCGTAACAGCTCAGCAGTTTTCGGAGTCTGAAAATACTGTAATATGAAAATCCATTAAAAACCAAAAAAAAATCATGTAGATATTCATTTTGAAAACAGACATTGCTAGCCTAAATGGCACTCTAATAAATAGCACAAAAATGATAGGAGAAATTTGGAAAAGCTACAAAAAACCCAGAGATATGAACTGTTAGCCAGAAATTTATGATGGGTTATTTACTGTGAGATATGACTGCTGAATTTGGTCAAATGATGAATCAATTAACTTAAAGTATTTTTCTGAAGTAGGCAAAGTTTCTCAGCAAAACTGAGTCTCATATCTCAGAGAAAATATGAAATATTTTTTTCCAAACAATGCTAACATCTTTGAAAATGATCTTTTCTCGCCAGGAACTGAAAAGCAGTAAGGTAGATTTAGTTATATGAGTATCGTCTTATCTACAGTTATAGCCTCTTTCAAACTCTTCTCCTGTCACATGATTCAATGTAAAGTCTTGTCTTGAACGGCTTATTGCCATGTTCAGGACCATGTGATCCTGCTGGTTGATCACTGTGCCTTACTTCACTCATACTGCAGTGTCAGTTTTCACCTGAATAGGGTCTAATTTTCTAACAAAGGCAAGTGTCTGGACATCATTCTGGGTGGCTCTGACAACTGACCCTACCTTATATAACCCTTCTTCTGGTACATTTATGTGTGGAATAGATTTTCGAAAGTGTGTGTCTCAGCAAATGTGATTGCTAATCATTGATTACATCATATGATTACGTAATATACGGTTATCATTACAAAATAGCACTAATATACAAAGTTTTTATCAAGTTACAAAATTACGTTGTTTTTGGTATCAGTCAAGAACGAAGGAAAGTAACAATTTTGATCCTTAAAGGAAAAGAAAGCTACATATAGTAATAAAACAGCTGTATCTCTTAAATACAGAAGAGGTGGATATTCCTAAAACTCCTATTGACATGAACAGTGATAATTTCTGAAGTATTGTAATGGGTACCTTATCAGCGTGTCATCATCCACTACAACTAACCAAGGAGTTTTGGAAGAGGTATGATACAAAAACCTTTCCAAAATGGCAAAAGTTTTCCCACAGTGACCTAAACAAAGAGAAATAACAGAATACGCATTTAAATAAAATGAGATTATGTAATACACAATTATTTGTGAATTAAATGAATATTTTACTGCACTATGCAAAACATTTTGGAAATGACTGCCAAAATAGTTGAGATGCAAGTTTAAATTACATCCTTTGTTGTGCTGAATGGTATTTGCACAAAGTCTTTCAAAACAACCACTGGTTTCTTTACGGGAACATACTTTTGAAGGATGATGAAGTACGGAAATTATTTGAATCATGGAAAACTGAAAAATAAGCTTTATTCCAGCTATCCTGTTAAACTGTTGGACAATATTGAGCAAACTGCTAATCTTAATTTAGAAAACTGCAAAATTAGGAGATGAAGACAGAAATATGTCCTGCAAATACTCCAAGATATTTCCATAATGTCTCATGATGCATCAGGCGAGTCCTTTGCTTTTACACAAATATTTAATTATTCATTAATCTAATCTACTCGTCACCAGCAACTCAAGTCCTTATAACTTCCTCCAAGGAAAGATCTTAGCATTTATCACAAATCTATAATAAAGCTGGGAAGTAAAACAGCCTTCAGGAGAAGTTGAGAAGCATTAACAACCTTGTTCAGAATGAGCTGGACAAGAGAAATAAGAAGTTTCAGACTTCTACTGAATCTTCTTTAGATCTTGGAAAAATCTAATTGCAAACAGTGTTGATTCATCTAGACTACAACTGATTGTCTACAGTAATTATTGCAAGTATTACAATTACTAAACAGTCACTGAAAAATAAGGATAGGATGCTATATTTGAAGCCACTTCCCGTAAAAATATTTTTTGACAAAATGCAGTAACTCTGTGCTTAAGAAATTAAGGAAGCCCTGATTTTGCTGATTTTGTGAAACAATGAACTTAATGCAGATTAATAGATGAACATTTACAAAATCAAACCCAAGATTTCTACATTATATTCCATCACAAAAGATGGATAAAAGTAGTATTAGAGCAAACTCAGCACCATTTGTTTAGTTTAGAACACCAGTAGCCCACAGGTCCCACTGCTCCCCACAGCAGTGCCCAAAGGCCAAACGTGGAAGGTCCCTTCCTGCTGGTGTGATTAGAACTACTGGCCATGGCTTCTACAGATGATCCACACAGGCCCAGCAGGTCTGCTGCCCCCTGAAAATGCTCACTGGTTGCACATGTCACACTGCACCCGTGTAAAGAGAAATCCCTGCCTATTCCCTCTCTGCCGCTAATGCACATTGTAGAGGACAAAACCCAACAGGGCAGCAGGAAAGCTGGAAATAATCCAGAGATCAGAACAACTGACCTACTGGGCCAGATAAAGCTAATGGGCCACATCTTGGACACTGCTAATTCAGAAGGTGAGTAATAGCTTGTAGCAGAGACTATAAGCCTATGAACAACAAATCAAACAAAAGAAAACCCCCTAAAATTAATAAACTCATGAAAGCCATCATATTCATAGCTATTTTTTTCTATTCAAACACAAAGTAAATTAATTTAAAACTAATTTTAAATTAATTTTAATTAATTTAAATTGATATAAAGAGATCTTCCAATCTTAACATTTAAGGTTTGTGCTTAAATCAAGACATACTAGGCACAATCATATAATATCTGAACACCGTATGGCAAGACTTTTATGCTCAGTAATCAGCTGGCACTGTCTTGAGGTCTTTTGAAACAAATCTATGACTTCTGCTACTATTGATGATCTTACTCGAGATCGACAATAAGAGTCATTACTCTTACCCGCAGTAATAATACAAATTTTTGTGTCTCAGAGTATATCAGTGTACCCTGCTTTCATACTTATAGTATTTGCATTTCTACTGAAAAGAACATTCTACCTACACAGGTGAATTGTACTCTGCACCCATTTCTTGTGTGGCAAAAACATTCTTTTAGTTTAGGCTGCACAAATATGCTACAGAAATTCTCACTTATGTACGGTCCCTGAACTACACACCATCCATAAAATGTCCCACCTTTGGACAGTTATCTGCACGCAGCTGACAACAACACTCAATAGCTCACCTCTGTCAGTATTGGGTACACCTAAATCTATGGTAGGAATGGAGATGTCGGCGTAGTCACTGTAGTATTCAATAAGGGCAGCTTCTCTTTCCCAAGTCTGCTTTACCACTGGTACTGTAAAACAAGTATTGATGTTGAAACACAAGTAATTTGATTAAAATAAGTATTTGATCAAAACATTTGTGCACCTTGTTAACCGACATTGCTTTGCATGGTAATTGTAGAACCATAGAATGGTTTGAGTTGGAAGGGACCTTAAAGATCATCTAGTTCCAACTCCCCTGCCATGGGCAGGGACACCTCCCACTAGACCAGCTTTTGCAAGACCCCATCCAACCTGGATCTGAACACATCCAGTGATGGAGCATCCACAACGTGCCCAGGCAACCTGCTCCAGAGTCTCACCACTCTCAGAGTAAAGAATTTCCTTCTTATTTCCAACCTAAATCTACCCTCTTCCAGTTTCAGACCATTATCCCTTGTTCTATCATTACAGGCTTTTACAATGAAAATGCTGTTTCAAACACAGCACCATGTTTCTACACGCGCATTCTTTTTTCTCTTCTACAATATTTAGAGCGAAACAATTTTAAGTTTTTGTGAAAGCCAGTCCATGCAGTTTTATTTACAGAATAATAAATTTTCTTTTTAAATAAGACTACAGTTTCAGTCACATTACATTGCAAACTGGGGTATTTACATTTATGCTAACCAAGGTCCAGAATTCAGTACTTTTACAGTTGCTAGGGTAGACTTTATAGCAAACATCAGCATGAACACTAGAGATCAATCATTCTTCCAGTATTGAAACTGTCACATTTTAAAAACAGCACATCCAACTGTAAAGCATATAAAATAATCTGAATCCAAAACAGACAAATGCAGCTTTTGAAATACTACATTTGTGCTATATACATCATATGTGAAAGCAACATCATATTAATGCTCAAAAACACCTGTCTCTGGAGACATGCTCACAGAAGGATGTTTATAAATATCATACAATCAATGTTGATCCCATGGAGATTCTATTTGAAGGAGGGCTGCTTAATGCTTCTCTACATAAGCAATCCTTTTCTTATTAGTTTGTCATTTCTCATAAACATCTAAAATGCATCATAAAAAATTCTAATAATGATGTTATGAATGTTTAAATTATATCCAGAAGTGAATACATTATGGGTAACACAAAAAAAGCTGAACGTCCACAGGGTGTTTGTAAGTGAACTATCAGATTAAAATAATTATCTTTTTTCCATTTAAAAAATTCAGTGGTCACGACTTAGATGAGCAACTACTTTGAAACACTGTACATTCTGCTGTCGTTGTCTGTTTGCTTTATGTTCTTTGACACCATCCAGTAAGTAGCAGCCAGTTCCTTAAATGGATAAAATATTTATATAACCTCCCTTTGCTGCTATGTAACTCTGATGCTTGTCAACAACTCATTTTAACCCCTTGCTGAAATTATTGATGACCTAATTTGATGTTTGCTGCTGTATTGGGTTTGTGAGGCAAAGTTTTGGCAGTGGGAGGGCTACAGGGGTGGCTTCTGTGAGAAGCTGCTAGAAGTTTCCCCTATGTCAATAGAGCCAATGCTAGCTGGCTCCAAGATGGACCCGCTGTTGGCCAAGGAAGGGCTCATCAGAGATGGTGGCATTGCCTCTCTGATAACATATTTGAGAAGGAGACAAAAAACCCCTGTGCAACAGCAACTGCAGCTGGAGAGAGGAGTGAGAATACATGAGAGAAACAACTCTGCAGACATTAAGATCAGTGAAGAAGGAGGGGCAGGAGGTGCTCCAGGCGTGGGAGCAGAGATTCCCCTACAGCCCGTGGTGAAGATAATGGTGAGGCAGGCTGTCCCCCTGCATCCCACGGCAGTTAACAGTGGAGCAGATAGCCACCTGCAGTCCATGGAGGACCCCAGGACAAAGCAGGTAGATGCGTGAAGGAGGCTATGACACTGCGGGAACCCTGAGCTGGAGAAGGCTCCTGGCAGGACCTGTGGATCCATGGAGAGAGAAGCCCATGCTGGAGCAGGTTCGCTGGCAAGACCTGTGACCCTAAGGGACCTACACTGGAGCAGTCTGTTCCTGAAGGACTGCACTCCTTGCAAGGGACTCAAGTTCATTAAGAACTACTTCCCATGGAAAGGACTCATGTCAGAGAAGTTTGTGAAGGACTGTCTCCTGTGGGAGGGACCCCACGCTGGAGCAGAGAAAGTGTGGTGAGTTCTCCCCTTGAGGAGGAAGGAGCAGCAGAGACAACATGTGATGAACTGACTGCAACCCCCAGTCCCTCTCCTCCTGTGCCACTTGGGAGGAGGAGGTAGAGCAAATCAGGAGGAAAGTTAAGCCTGGGAAGAAGGGAGGGCTGGGGAAAGATGTTTTAAGATTTGGATTTGTTTCTCATCATCCTACTCTGATTTGATTGGTAATAAACTAATTTTCCCAAGTCGAATCTGTTTTGCCTGTGACGGTAATTAGTGAGTAATCTTTGACTGCCCTTGTCTCAATCCACGAACCCTTTGTTATTATTTTCTCTCCCCTGTCCAGCTGAGGAGGGGAGTGACAGAGTGGAACCTGGCATCCACCTAGGGTCAACCTACCAAGTCTTTAAATGTAGGAAATATTTATGTAACTTCCCTTTACTGCTTTATAACTCTGATGCTTGTGATGAATCATTTTAGCCCCTTGATGGAATTATCCATCACCTAATTTGATGTTTGCTGCCTACCTACTTACTCTACTCTGATCACACAGGGGCTTGAAGGATTTATTATTCTTGACTGGCCAATAGTCAGTTTGGTAACACTAAAATGAATCGAAAGTTAAGATACAGTATTGAATGTTAAGATACAGTAATAAGATCTGAATGCACTAATGGAAAGGCTTTAATATTTAGAAAAGTATAGTTTCACTTTTGTAGCATTGTGTAATAATCAATACTACTTTTGAAAGTTTTTAAAGAAAAGTAAAACTGCTCTCAATTTTTGCATAAAAAAAATCGAAAAGGAATTATGTACAAAAACCATGTTAATACAACATTATGGTGGAGTTCTGAAATGCAAAGCCAGGCATTTCACTATACATTAACTCTACCTCCTATGCAATAAAAGTCATATTACATCATATAACACTGCATAATCTGGCATTAATTGGCAGAGAATGCCATGTAAATATTTTTTTCAACTAGCATAAGAAAACAAGTCAGCAGGAAATTATTTTTTATTTTGTGGAAACATTCTATTTAGAAAAAAAAAGTTTCTCAAAAGAACAAAACCAGGAAACTTTCAGCAAACAAAGCCCCAGTATAGAAGCATCACAGATAAACAAAATGCTTCCAGCCTTCACCTGGCAGAAGAGATGTACCTGTAAAGGCGGTTTTACCTTTCTCCAACTAAGGACCTCAACCTCAGTAGGATGCTTTTCTATTACAGACTGAGCCTCTCAATTTCTTCAATGGAGTTGTCCTTCTTTGAATAAATTTTAAAAAAAGTTCCCTGAAGCAAGGACCCGAGTATCACCTCAGTTAAACGGTCTAAAAAGGGAGCTACTACCAAAGGGTCCTTCTCTTTTCCTTGCTTGTTTTGATGGCAGTGTCATCATCCAGACCGATGTCTAATGTAAACTGAATCTCATACTTCATAATTTCTAATGTTCCAACTAAAGAACAACTACATTACATTTCAGACTAATCGTTGCTGCAAATATCTATCAATGCATACTAATACTTGTGATCACACCGAAGTTTTTACGCACTAAAGAGATATTTATAGAATGTCAGCCCTAAGCTCTTAATTAGATTATATTTGTGCTACTTCTAGAATGTTCATGCATCTTTGCAGTCTTGAAATTTTCATATATAACCATATCTGGTATGTGTAAGAAGGAGAGTTGCATGTGAAGTCAGTTCTGAAGTAAAATTTAGCTGTATTTGCACATCAAATCCAAGCCTTAATGCTGTGCTATTGTAGTTTTTGGCATACGATAAAAAATGACTTACCAGGTAAAAAGAGCTCTCTGAAGCTGGCATCCATTAATCTTTCAAAATCTTGAGTAAGATTATCCTCTATTGCATAACACTGGAAGCTGTGAGGAAAGTTCAAGAATTTTCCTCAGTCTTCAACAGGTGTTTCTTGAAGGATGTTTACACAATCTTTTGAAGGTTTGTGTTCTTTTCTGACTTTATAGGTGGGTTTTGTTTTGTTTTAATTTTCATGTAAGAAAATAAACATGGATCCAGAAAGGAGAACTCTTCAGTGAACTCCAATTACAGGATAGTCAATTTTGTTTTGTCAAAAGCTACTTTTAAAATAGCCTAACGATTAGGTGATTAAAGTAAGAGAAATGGGCCTTCATCAAGTGAAGTAACATTAAGGAAAAAAAAATCTGAGAGTCATATTTTGAAGAAAAATACAGAAACTGAAATATAGCCTTCTAAATAAATTTAGAAGTGACAGAACCAACAGTTTCGGATGCATTAGCAAAGGGAGACTTAGTTAAGAAAAGAACTTTTATCTTTATCCTACCCTCTGATAGTAAGTGTGGCAAAAAGCCCTAAAATTTTGGCAGAACTACTAGGCATTATTTAATTTATTTCTTTTTTCAATAATAATTACTTTAAATTACACTTACGGACAGACTAAGGCTAACAGTAACAATATTATTTATCTGGAGTATCCAAGAAACACAAAATTCAAGTAAATTCCTAGAAATAAATACATTCCTGAGTTCCCTTATTAACAAAATGTCTAAAAGTAAACTAGAATAGTCTCGTAAGTGGCATCAATGCAGTAGAGTGTCTTCTGTTAAATCAATGGATTTGGAATTTTTCCTTCCAAGTTTTAGAGACACTGGATCTACCTCAACTCAGCTGAGCCTTACTGTGTATTAGCTGAAGCTGAGTGCTACTCTGTGTCTTTATTTTCTGTACCTCCGAAAAGGAAGTTAATATTCACTGGATGTATCTTGTTGGGCTGTGCTAGCTTTTTTTTGCTCGTTGGTTTTACCATGGATATCATGGTTGTATTTTCATGGTGACTATCATCACTTGTATAACACTACAACTTCCAGATGAAACATGCTCTAGTGTTGCACACAGACTCTTGATCTGGGCCATGGTTTGGACAACATACTACAGATGACCAGATTTCTACAAGAGACAAAATTTCCCATTCCAAGTATTAGAAAGCACATCCAATGGCATAGGGTGATGACAGACAGAAGCAATAGGACAGCGTAACCTGCTTATTCTTTTACTGGAGGGGAGGGGAGGGTAAAAGGAAGGAGGAGGAGAGAGACTTTTTAGCTTGTTCCGATTTCTGAATCAACTTCCATAGAACTGGCACAATTGTCACTTCTAGTACGAGGAATAGAATGGAACCGATTAGCTTGGTAAAACACACTGAAGTATATTAACAGCTTTTACATTAATTAATATTGCAATAGCTCTGATTTACAGCAATATAAACTAACTTTATGCAAATTTTTGATTTAGATATTCTATTTCAAGGTTTTTGCCAACCAATCACTAATGATGAAACAAATGACCACAACTTTTTTATGTTAAACTTTTCACAGCACTCCTGAATAACTCTAAATAGCAAAAACCCCCAACTACCTACAGAATAAGCTGTTTACAATTGTGAAGTTTTTATGTCTCCCAGTGGATTCTGCAAACATTTTCTCCCAAGAACTATACAGACAGCATATATCAGATTGCTTTTTAAATATTAATTTCATAAAACTATATTGCATAGAACTAGTATCTTGACCAACCAACAACTTACTTCTGTCACCATGAAATTTCTGACATGTTTTTACAGCAACAAAAACATCTTCCTTTTTCACTGGATCTCCCTATATGAATAGAACAAAAATTAATTTTTAAATTGCAGGCTCCGCCTGTAACATTTTGTAGGATATGTATGTCCATACGTATACAATGAAAAGATATTTTCTGTTTTGTTACAGCATATCAAGTAGAAAAGTGTATTAGCAATACACTAGAAAATACACTTGTGTCTCTCGAGTAACAGGCCACTAGTCATTTAGAAATCCTGAAATAGCATTATTGAAAGACTTTTAATATTGATGTATTATTCCAATCTGAACTAAAACATCCATCATTAGGAAAAGAGAATGAGTAGTAGGACTTGTTGAACTAAGAATGATTAATCTGAAAACAAATGTTTTCTTAATTTCTTTGAAATTAATCATCATGAGAATATGGTGAACTATATCATACTTGGAAAAGAAGCTTAAATGCTACTTAGAAATGGTGCTGCTTAGAAGTCTCTGAATTTCCTCAGTTGTAATAAAATTATTTAACCACTTTTATTTGTTTTCCTTTTTGGCACCTAGAATTTTGCTCTCCTGGAAGCACGGAACATTTTTTGGCCTTTAGCAACACTTAATCCATAGTATTATAAATGTATTCTCCTTGAGGTGGAAGAAATGGGTGGTACTTTAATGCATCAATTACTATATTACATTTTATCTTCAGCCTCAACAAGTTTTAGATTCCCATCTGTAAAAAAAGATTACACTTCAGTATCTCACAGAAATGTTAAGGAGAAATACTTTATAGATTAGGACCTATTAAAGCATTTGCCAGGAACTACCCTGTGCCACAAAGGGTTGAAAGCATATTTAAAATCAGATAAATGCCAGAACAAATATATTTTTTTAACTTACTGAAAAATATTTTCTTAAGGTTTAACATTTTTCAAGTCAAGTATTATCTATTTTAGTACAAGTTTTACCTTTACTAAGCAAATGGTATTTCAAATATAGTACTTACACAAAGTGGCAGAAAATTACTGAATGTTGTTGCACAATGATCAGCCTTATACGAGTTCACATCATCCGTGCAGAACTCAGGCACTGGAGTAAGATGTGGCCCTTCCCCTTTCTGCCAAATATACAGAGCAATCTATCAAAACAGAAAATACTTTTATCAGTAATGGAACTGGATAAAATTTCTAAGGACATACAAAGAACAACAAACTTAGCAGGAAAACTGTAAATAAGAGATGCTGTAGATTTGTCCCTTAGTTGGTTAACTAGCTGCATACCTTACTTCTTGCTCACTTTCTAGAGGAAACATGTAAATTTGTTGCGACAAAAGAAATTCTGTAGACAAACAAATTTTTTAAAATTATTTTCCCAGAATTACAATTAGCTTCATATATTAAAACACGTCAAAACAATAACTCATCTTTAAATTTTATAAGAAGTGGTAGAGTGAATATTTGTATATTCTTTTAAAGGAAATATAAATCCTTATTGTGTTGCTCTTTCAAAATTATTTTGATAATTTGGAATAGCCAGGCCTGTTTTATCCTATGTGGCAATTTTCAGCCTTTCCAAAAACATCCATTCTCTGGCAACAATTTAAAATGATCTAAACCAGTAATGAAACTCTGACGTATAAAATACGTATATA
>VWZK01018385.1:24214-77043 GCA_013396935.1 Baryphthengus martii | reverse complement strand
AAAAGAAAGGCTAGATTAGGGCATTATAGTCTTTGAGTATAACCCTGTCCGTGTTATCAGTAGATTTCTTGAAATATTGAGCCTTAAGCTGCTGGAAGGGGAGAAACTGATACTACTTCCTTTAAATGTTTGACAGAGATCGAAGTATGTCTTTTGGTCATTTGTAACAAACGAAGGAAAGTTTTGCATAGGGACAAATAGATGTGGTTAAAAAAATGAATTCATGCTCCATGTTTCTAAAACCTTTCATTACACTATTATGTCAACAGCTGTGATATCTGGACTTTTTTCTTTGCTGCAGCTGTAAATCATTCTTTTCACAACGCTGAGAACACTTCATTCCCTGCTGCCTTCATATGGAGGTCCTGAGTTTCCTAATCATAGATGCTTTTATGGTTCCTCATTTCTCTTTATAATCTGGGTGATAGCCACAATGTGATTTTGTGGTGTATCGTTATTTCATCACAGCATTTTGGAGTTATCCACAGCATTGAAATAAAAGGACAAGGATAACAATGAAAACCGATCCACCTATAACAGAATGTGGAGAGACCATGTAGAAAAAATGCCGTGGTCTTTCATAGAATACATTCAAACAATATTCTGGTTTTTTTCTCTAGATTACTCTGTGTCTTTTTCAGATGCGAATTTCTTTACCTTCAATTAGCAGCGAGTTTCTGACTGGGGTTTAAGAAGAGAAAGTTAGCATGTATGAAGTGTGGGTGTTGCACGAGCCGTACATGCTCTGCCTCAAAAAACCTGTCAGCGGTCTGCAAACATGAATACAACAGAAAGGATGTCTGAGAGGTGGGTCAGAAGTTAACAGGATTTTGCCCTACTATGGAAACTTAAGCCGCAGATCGGAAAGTGTTTATGTGATATCACAGTTTGAGTGACAACTGTCAATAGGTGTTGGATGGAGGTGAGGTCAGTATAGATTTTTTTCAAAGGCTGTCTGCTGGTATTGCCTGTCATGAGATAGCTGTCATTTTCAAATCACTCCATATATTCAGCAAATGTAAGGCATCAGCATGCTGGCAGAAACACTGAGGCAGCAACTGTTATGAATTTATTTTTTTAGAGATGGTGGTATTCTAAGGGTAGTCGGTGTAAGTTTTCTACACTTATAAAATATTTGGGAGGCCCCATAGATTTGGCAAAAGCTTTAATTAAGGTATTTTACTTAAATTTGTGTGTGTTTTGTAAATTTATGGTGTGCAAATCAATTCTTCTAAGACTTTTAATTAAGTACCCCCATGTATTTTATGTTTCTTTTAATGGACAGAAAATGACTTCTGCTCAAACGGACTTCATTGTACAGTGTTATGCATTTTTCATCTGATGTGGGGAAAAAATCAATTATTTTAAGAGTTCTGTTCTTCTGGCAGTTCATTTAAGTGAATTCTTACTGTGTTAAATGATCATCAGTATTTTCTTTTTACATAGCAACTCTTGTAAAAGTATTGTAATGCGCACAAAGAAGTGTAATTTGCCATCACGTAGAGAACATTAGTCTTGTGTCTTTTATGGACTCATGAACCTCTCCGTTTCAGCCACGCTGCTTTAATTTCTAGTTGGGTAAAGTTTTGGGGGAAATGAAAATGAAAGATTAAGTAACAGGGAAGTGCTCATAGATTTGAATATATCTTTTATTTATTGCAGCTAAGGGGCTGTAATTCTGATGAGCCCATTTGTCTCACTGTAGTTCTAACAAGTCCAGTGGAATACATGATGAATTGCCTCTGTGTAACTCAGAATTGCCTCAGAATCAGGTCTGCCATAGTTACAGTGTGCTTTGGTTCGTGTAGACATATGGAAAGTAACATCCACATATGTGTAATAAGGCTTCACAGAAAAGTTTTATCTTTGTTAATACTGAATTATGCTTTTGAGATGCATATGGGTAAAAGATTAATTTGACTCTTTGTCTAAGATTCTGAATTTTCGTTTCCAGAGCTGTAGAAAGAGGTAAGAGCTTCCTCTTTACCTCAAACTCCAATACTTTTTTCAGGTCAGGGACTGTTTCAGAAGGTTGCTTTTACAGAATTGTATGTTTCTTGACATTTGCATTTGAGTGAGAGTCTACAACTCTGAGAAAAAAGTTCCTAAAACTATTGCATGCTCTTTCAACTTTCTTCACAACTACAAAACAAGAAAGGTAATTGCTGAAAAATGATGCATTCAGCAGACTGCTGTAGATTTTACACATTTTTGTGTGTTCTTCCAATATGAAGAATGGTAACACATCTCAAATATAAATGCATCAAGTTTTCCATCCTGCTAACATCCTTGTTTTGCTATTAAACTTTGTAGTAATTAAAATATTAAAAGGCATTTTGTTGGAAGTTAGCCTATTTAAAACTGTTTAAAGCAATTTCTCAAACATCGCAATCAATTGAACACATGAATTTTTAATATAATGTACTTCCAGGGTAATGTTTTCAGAACTTTGAGTTACACTTTCTAATCCTAATTTTCTACAGTCACTGACTATTGGAAATTTCATGTACACAACAGCAATCTTTTTAGAATAAAAGTACTATTTCATAGGTTGTTGTTTGGTTTGGTGGTGGGTTTGTTTTTGTTTTTAAAAAGATGCAGAACTATAATTTAGGTTTGCTGCAAGTCCTTTCAGGTTTAATTTTACAGTGCTTCCATTGGAGCAGCTCAGGAACAGGCAGATGTCCAAGGGTGCAGGCTCAAGAGGTCTGATGATTCATGGAGAGGTGGAGTCGGATGTTCCTGCCCCAGTGATTCATCCCTCCTCTGTCATGGCAGCCAACTGGGTGGCAGACCCAGAGCTGAGGGCCTGGTACCTCAGTTTAAATCATTATTGATTTCGGTTTACACGAATATCCCTGGCTGTGAACTGCCGCTACTGAGGCCTCTGATTCACGATCTCTGTCAGACTTAAAAGTGGTGGCTGAAGAGCTTGCTGAGCACAACAGCCTCTTCAGCAACTGCATCTAATTCCATGCAAATGGGGAATCAGATCCTGGAATGTTTTCCTACCCATTTGTGAATAATTATGCTGTTTTGTTCTGCTCAGTATTTGTATGCTTGAGTGGGAACAGCGTAAAACAGAAAAAAAAAAAAAATTACTCAAAATAAAGATTCTGAGAGAGCAGAAAACCTTTAGGTTATGGGGAAAAAAGGCATGCATTCAAACACATGATCATATCAAGAAATGGCAATGACTTTTTAAGTTCTGTATACGGTAGAGAAGTTTTTAACAGAAGAAGCTCATTTACATCTTAGTGGAAAAAAAGTGGAGAAAATATCTTTTTATGGAAGCTCAGAAACTTTCCTCTGGTACAAGTTTGGGGTTTTTTTATGGTCAAGAAGATTTTTTTCTTTCAGTGGAAAAAGAGTCAGACAAACTTCAAAAAAAAAAAAAAAAAAAAAAAGAATTAAAAGNTAAAAAAAAAAAAAAAAAAAGATGTTCAAGTGTCACTAGGATTATTTTTTAAGGGAAAAACGCGTGTGTCTTGGTAGAAGGGGATTGTATGTGCAGAGAAGTCTCCTATTGAGACTAATCAGTCAAGGGCCCATCAAACTAGCAGCTGTGACAATCTAACCTGTCTGTAAACCCACATGCAGGTAAAATAAGTAATTGACAGCAACCTGCTGAGCCGCTGATTCATCTATAGATTAGATAGAATATGGACCCTTATATTTTATGCAAAGGTTGTGATATCTTCTAGCCTGAACCGGGGTTTCAAAGGGGGGTTTGTTTGATTTGTTATTTTTCCATGAAAATACCCCACACTTCCAACTGCCCAAAATCCATGTGCCTTCCAAACCACAAGCGTGCAAACAAAACAAAGCTCATCTTGCAATGTCCCCTTAACACCTTGCAGGTATAAAAAGTACCACACTTCAGTGCTAAAGTAGATCAATTTGGTTCTTAACTTCTTTAGACAGCTATTGAAAACGTTTCTCTAATCTTTGGCTACATAGGATGAATTTGCAACCAAACAGACCGCTTTTAGTCCTGTCCCTGTGATGGCCAGTATATGTGAGCAGACAAGAAGGTGAATTATATCATAGATTTCTGTTTCTTCCTCTGCACCTCCTTCGCTTTGGGGATAGAAACCTCATGTCCATAAATCACTCTGTTCCCATCATGCCCTGTCAGGTCCTTCTGTCAGCATGCAGAGAGGTGCAAGGCCAGGCTGTGCCCATTTCTTCCGTCCCCTTGGCCTTCCTCTGCCTCTTTCTCTCCCTCTGAGACCACCTGCAGACAGTCCAAAAAGCAGTAAGACTGGCAAAAGGATTAAAAAAAATATACAGCCTAGATGAGAAGAGTGAGAGAGCTGTGTGGTTAAGTATGGCAAAGAAAATGAGAAATGAAGGTGCAAGGGCAGGGCATGGTAGCAATCTCAAATCTTTGAAAGCCTGCAGGAGAGGTTTGAGTCTGCAAATTACCAGGGATTTTTTTCAGGTCTATAACAAGTGAGAGGCAGTGCTTAAAGTGTAGTAAGACTTCAGGGAAGCTGCCTACTGGCAAAGATACTGGCAGTGGGATAGACAGGCTGTGGCATCTCCGTCATTGAATGCTGGTACTGAGATTTTAGATACACATCTGTCTAACAGCTGCTTCTGTTTTAGGACGAAGGGATGGGAAAGGTAACCTTTTGGGAAGATCCTGACTTGTCCTATTCTGAGAAATTGGGTTAGGAAGGGGATTGAAACAGGGGTATGACAGGACCAGGCACAGAGTAAGATGCAGTTAGGTTGCTTAGAGATGAGTCTTGTTGATAATTCATCTATGCAATACGCCTGTACAGAATATGAGTTCGGCATCGTGTATCTTTATGGTCATATTTCTGTCCTGGTACCTGTAAGTTACCCACCATTAGGGGAAGAGCAGGAAGATGTAATTTCTTTCATTCTTGTAACAATTATTGGATGTGAAAATTGCAACCCACACCTGCCACATTTTGAACCTGTTACTGCAGTTCATTTGGAGGAATCCCTGACCCCCCTGGAATGGGTTAGTGACTTCCTGCTTTCTTAATGGTATCTTGACCTGCTTCAGACTTGCATTTTATTTACGGGTTCATTTCAAAGCGCTGGTTTTGATGTACAAAGTTCTTTTTGGATTGGATCCTGTATATCTCTGAAATTGCCTGTCTTTTGTGTTTTGCTTCAAGAGTTCAAACTACTTAGACATTTTTGAGTTAAGGTGCCTTAAGCTCTATATCCCAGGACAAGGCACTGAAGATAGGCCTGACCTGGTTGTGCAATAACTTTCGTCAGTATATGTTGCCCTTCTGGATAATTAGTCAGGCTGGTTTTTATTCTGTGCGTGATTTTTGCTTTGCAGAAAAGAGCTACATTTTCTTTTTGTCTGTTTGACCTGAAGACTGCCTTCACATTAGATTAATTTAGACAGCTGCTTTGGTTAGACTTCTGCGTTTTATTGTAAATACATTCAAAAAACATTCCATTAAATGACTCATTAAATACCAGTAAATGGACTAATCAAGTAAATAGGAGTAATCACGTAGTAGGTAGCAGTGCACTGGATCATAGTGTTTGTAAGAGTTTTGAAATCTGTCTTTGCAGTGTCACCTTACATCTTTAACTGGACATTTAAACATAACTCTTTTTCATGAACAATCTGAGTAGAGCATTGACAGCAGTATGTGTTAGAATATGCTACAAAGCCAAACAGCATTGTACATGATGGTTGTTCATAGATGTTTTCCTTTGCCTGAGCTGCTGAATTGTGACAATTTACCATTGGCTGAAAGACTCATCCACCTCACAGGAGGTGACTCCTCCGTCTCAGGACTGGAGGTCTCTGAAAAGAGCCAATGGCAAGAACAACCCACCTAGTGTGCATAAGGCAATGCTTCTCCAGGAGTTGATTTACAATTTACCTGTTCTAGCTCTAGGCTTTGAGGAGGGAAAGTCCTTCATAGCAGTGGAGTTTCATTATGGAAATAGCACAAATTCTTTGCTGATTAGTAGCATTCTTTGAGTGTGTTTACTTACTGGTGGCACACCTTCCTTCTCTTGAGGCATTATATTGCCTTTTGGATTCTTAGTGCAGCCATGCTGGCTCCAACGAACTGTTTCAAAGTGTGCCAGCCATTCCTTTCACTGTCTATTTAAGACCATTTTATGTATTGGTCTTCAGAGCTTGTCATGACAGGGAGAAAAAAAAAATGCGTATCAGAAGATGTCAACTGCCAACTCTAAATTAGAGAAGGGTTTACTCGAGTGTCTTTTTTTTTTTTTTTAAGGTGGACAGAGCAGGGAACCAAAACCTTCAGCTAAATTCCTATGTCCTAGAGCTGTCCTTATTTTATAAACTATTTTAATCTCAGCATAGCACATTACATAGTTTTTTCCTCGGGTGGTTTCTCATTGATTTCTCTTCTTAACAATGTAAGTTACTCCAAACGAGAGTTGTGACATCTTTGCAGTTGCAGCTCTTCTGCGTGATATTTTTCAGCTTGAGAATATACCTGCTTGAATAAAACCAGAAATTATAAAAAATGAATAATGAAACAGATTAAGGATTTCAGAATTTGTTCTCAAATATTTGTATTGACAAGAGCTCTGCATATTTGCATACCTTGTTAATACATATCGATTTTTATTTTATTTTAGTCTTTGTTTCTTTTGTTTGGGTGTTCTTTTGAATCACATTGTCTTCAAGCTGCAGACTTGCACTGTTAAAGATCAGGAGAAAATAGAACAAATAAAAGTAAAGAAAAAAATCGTTTCCTTTCTCTGCAGCTGGCAAGGACCCTTAAACAGCAGGACCAAGCTGTTCTGCTCTGTATGGGAGGAATAACTTGATAGCTAGTTCAGATTTAGCAAGACAGTTTAAGCAATGTCCCCAAACTGCTTTGATGTAATACTTTCTCATTACCTGAATAAAACCCTAGCAATCTTATGCATTGAGTCCTGGTACATGTTAATCAGACAAGCCATTCACTGATGGAGCAGGGTAATGTTGAGGAAGACTGGCAGAGACACTTGTGCTACCGTTGCTCTTGCTGCTTCCCATGTGCCTGGAAATAGTCCAGATACATGCAAGAAACATCTGACCTCAAGATATCAATGAGCACTTCAAAGTGCCGATCTGTTCATTCATTTTGACTGTCGTCATGGCCGAGGCATTGAGAAGACGACAAACCTGATCAAGACCATGCTGTGTACGTTCTCTGAGGTAAGGCAAACAGGAAAGCTGTACAATCATGCTGACAACAGAGCAAAACCTTGCTTCTCCCTGCTAATAATATTGTAACTGAATAATGGAACTCATACCCAATTCATGCTCCCTTTAGACACTTAGAATTGGATTAAAAGTGCTATTTAGCACTTAAATGCAGTGAATTCCTCTTTTTTTTTCAAATAGATAACTCAAGACAGGGCCAATTAACATTAGGGAAAACACTATTCTCCCATCTTTTGAGCTGTTTTGTTGCCTGAGTTAGAAAAGCCCAGGTAACATTCACATAGTTTTATGAATCTCTTAATGGCAGGCGTAACAATTCAGGCCAAGAAAATACAGGCATGGAAAAAAACTGGACGTCTTGATAATGGTTGAGGATATGCACAAAATCAAACCGTTCTTTCCTTAGTTTGAAAATACCCATTTCTCAGCAGCTCCACAGAACTTTTGAGGCAATCACAAAGTGAAAACTGAAGTGTTGAGGAGAGCTAGGATCACAGTATCAACTGCATAGCTTCTAGTGGCTGCTTTTGGTATGATTTAGCAGTGTATGGATAACATTTCTGAGATTTCCCTAGCATGCTGGATGAGAGAAGACAACTTCTTGTTCAAGCATTTGTTAAGTTTGCTGCCGATAGGAAAAGAATTAAGTGGGTAATATGAATATTGCTCAAGGCCAGAACCCGTGATGGAGCTAAATCAGCTCCCTGTGTTTCGATGACTAATACCATTGATTATCACCAGCTGAGCAGTGGGTCTCAAAGAGTATAAAACAATAGTGGATTAGAACAAGCAATCTATTTTCATATATCCAGAATGATTATGTCTCTCTAGAGATGGAACCAGGCAGAGTTGCAGTCAATTATCACTAGTTCCTTTTCACTGGAAAAAGAAAAAAATAAAAATAAATGGTCACATCCATACATCTTTGTGTTTGTTTGTATCAATATTGTTTCTAGCTTAAAATTAACAAATAGTCTGGAAATCAAAATGCTATCTGCTTTGATTAGCAATGCACTCTTCTATGCTTACATCACTAAATTGTTATTTTCATTTAAATGCCATCACACGCTCGATCTTTGTTTTGCATAAAAATTCAGCCTTATTTACACTATTTTATGCTTCTCATACCAATTTTTTTAAGTTACACCTGCAGATTTTTATCTGCTTTCCCTCAGCATAAAAGCATTGGGATCAGCACTTTTCCGTTCTCCCATGAAAAGTGATGAGGTCTTGCGATGGCTTAAGTCATATGATCTGTCTCCTCGTCGCCTTAACCAGACACCGGGAGCAACAGCACAAAGCAAGTGCTGTATTGACAGTACTTTCCTGAAGTCCCCGTGCAGATGCTCTGCGCGTTTCACAGTGGAATTAGTAACAGCAATCATTGTCAAAGACTGAAAATATCCCTGCTCAGGACTGCTTCTGGCAGCCAGCGATGACAGATCTGTTCCTTTCACTCAACACCGTAAGATGTCCACATACTGCAAAGCTGCATGGTTCTGAGGCACTAAATCACATCACGGGAACAGGAAAAACTTGGCCGTGGTACCCGAGGCTTTCTCTGCCTGACACACTACACTGTCAGGCTTTACAAGGCGCAGTCGATCTCCACATTTGGACTCTGCTGCATAACCTGTGCTTTCCCTCTCGTTCGCTCTTTCTTTAATTTGTCAGATGAAGTCCTCTTTATTCAGAGTACATGTATTCCTGATCTGTACATAGAGAATTTAGTAAGAGTTCACTTAAAATACGTGGCTTGAATAGATAAGTAGTCTTTGCGAAGTGTTCTTTGATGAATTTTAAACAGTGACTTGTACTGTTTGAAATAAATTTGCAGTGCTTTCTCTTACTTGAAATAAAAACTGGCTTAACAACTGTTCATAACTCCCAGTAATGTCCTTAGAAGTACAGCTCTTAGGATACAGTTAGATATCTTGCACAGAACAATTCTACCCAAAATTTCTTAGCCCCAGCTAGGGCAGACGGTTTTCTTTTATAGTAACCATACGTATTTTTCAAAGTTTCTTTTAGAGGATACAGCTAAACTGAACAGTTTGTTTCCAGGGCAACATCCTCATCAAACCCAACTGCAAATCCAAAAGTCTCTTTTAGTTTCCCTCCATGTGTTCAACTCAGCTTTGCATTGTCAGAAGAACAGTGTTCAAATAACAAACCCCAGGATTTTCCAGCATGTCAGTGGTTGCTTTAGCATATGTTATAAATAATGATGTCTTTTAGATGACTAGTTTTATGACTGGCCATGAAAAGACTGCTTACATTAGTTCTGCTTTCTTGATTTATGAAAAATAGTGTGAAATGGAAAGGGTAACTCCATAATATTATAAGTATTAAATATTTCAATATTTTAATCATTGAATCATGATCTTATTGGATGCAGGTTGTCAATAACTGGAAATGGCCAACACTAAGACTCTACAGGAGACAGAGGGTATGATTTGCCCTCTGTTTTGGCCTAACCCAGTGAAGTCAGTATATATGTATGTATAAGTTATCTGCTGGTTCAGAGAGGCAATTTCCTTTATCTTTTTCTTTTTTTTCTGCCACATTGAAGCTAACCAAGTCCAAAGTGACAAAATGTGAGTTTAACTCATTTTGAAGACGATGAGTGTAAGAAATGAAGAGTATTTTGAGTACTGGCACCAAGATTTGGCCATTTGGCAGTAAAATAGTTCAATTGCACTAGTGAAATTAAGATGCCTTGTTTGAATAATAGTATCAGCTTTTTTTTGCAGTCAATAATCCTCCCTCCAGCATCCAAATAGTATTAATTTTTTAAAAGTCAAAATTGAAATTATCTCATTGGTACCAATTAAACAAATTGGAAGGACAAGGAGTTCAGAAATGCGCCTCTGTCTTAGAAAACCTTCATCTGATAGACGCATGTGGAAGAAGTAGTTATATGCTGACCGGGTATCATCATCTACGTTTTGGCCCAGATTCCAGCCCAAGTTCTTGAGATTGCCTCTTGTGATCAGTAGGTTTGTTAACTGTCATCCATGGAGATCCTTCAGCTTTTCCCTCTATGTCCATTCACGAGAGTCTGGTAAATGTGATAAAATAGGACGTTTTGTTTTGTTCCCTTGAACAAAGTTAGAAGAAAGGTCTAATTTACAGATGTGTTTCACCTTTTGTTACTTCTCCTTCGTGGTTGCAGTGTTCTTCTTTCTTTAGGGCTATTAGCAAGAATTTGTCAATGGAATTCTAACAAACAAAATCAAAAGGTATCGGAATTAAGAAAACTAATTTTAAAGAACAAAAACCATTTACTAAATGGCTGCAAATTTACACTTCTTATAGTCTTAACTGTATGCGTAATTTTCTGCTTTGTTAAAAAGGTGAAAATAATGAGCAATAACACACACTACATGATGGTGATTCTCTTTGATCAAATTGTAAGCATCCCTTGCTGAATACTATGAGCTCCTCACTACAGATAGAGGTCCTTATAAAGCCTTGCTGGAGAGGTCAGCAGGTTTAGACATCAAATGGTCTCACCCTCTTGAGACATATCCCCTTCTTTGTCTGCATCGAAGGCCATCATGTTGCTGTTTCATTGCACGTCTGCTGATAATGTAGTTCTTACAGCCCCAGAATCTGTATTCATTTCAGAAAATAATAATCTCAATTTCAATATTTGTAATGTAAGCCTTTTCCTTCTTTTTGTCTTTTCTTTTTTTTTTTTAATTTTACAAACCCTTGAAGACATAAGCCAGAAAATCCCTCTGCAGTAGAGAAACTCAAGAGCTTTTTAAATCAAAGATTTTGGTCAACTCACTGGGCTTCTTTACTCTGTGTAACTGACAATACCGTAACAATTTTGCATGTGAAGCTGTGTACCTCTCTCTGTGGTTTCTGTATTACATTTCAGCAGGGAGACTTTCTTTCTCCATTACCAGTTCCTCCATATTCAGTCTTTTTTGAATTGAAGAACAGAGACAGAGGTGCAATCCACAGTATTACGTTGATTTCCCATTAATTGACTTTTGAGTCTGGATTGTGGTATCAAAGGGGAAAGTGAGTGAACTGAGTAGTAGTAAATGAAAGGGAACCCTAACAAAGGGCTGAGCAGATTTCACTCTTTTCTCTTTAAAGTCAGTTGAGGCTTTTTCATAGCATCTTACATAACAACCAAATGGCTTGAGTACATACTACAGTGATTTGCGGTGGTGGTGGTTTTACAGTTGGTTGTTTGTTTTGGTTTTTTTTGTCTTTCATGGTGCTGCTTTTGCAATAGGAGAAGTGGTGCTTCCTCCCCAGTGTTACAAATCATCAGTCTCTGTTGGTGAGATTGCACACTCATTTTTAGGACATTGCATATTTTTGCTCAGTTTCTAGGTGCTAGGACAGAAGCAGCAGAGCAGGACTGAGTAGCTCTAGAGATTCCTGTTGTAATGTGCACGCCTCCTATGTGAGTAAAGGCTAAGAGTCAGGAGAGATTTGAATTACAGGCTCAAACTGAGACAACCAATTCAGTTTTAGATACCTATGCCTTTTCAAACCAACATGTAGTCCTTGTCTACCCCAGACAGCACAAACTATCTATTAGCAATAAAAAGTTATTTGTTACCACCTCTAAAGTCCGATCAACCTTGGCAGCATGTCTCCCAAGTATTGTCCTGACCTTTTCTTTATATTATGACTGTTGTTGCCTGATGAGGCATTATGGCTGCCTGTTTCAGACTGTCATTTAATCCACACAGGTGACCATGTAGTCCCAACAGAGGGCCCCTGTCTTGGAAAATCATTGATTTGGGTTTTTCCTACAAATTCCTCCATAAGATTACTTTTTCCTGTCAGGCTTTTTGTGTAGCTTGTTCTTCTAGGCTCTTACTATGTTAAGTCCTAGGACAAAGCAGAGACATTTAGGAAGTGTCAGCACTGGCATTTACAAATACACTCACTAGTTCTAGTTAATTGGTGATCAGTTAACTCGAAGCAAAACAATCTATTATAGAAACACACTAAATCAACATTTACTATGAGTTTTCAAAACTACTTTTGGTTGCTCTTTCTTCCTGAACTCTTTGATTTCAGCAGGAAACTGAGTTAGGTTTTTCAAATATGCTCTGCTACAACCCACCTCTGAAATTTCCAATCTCTTCCTTCCAACCAAATATTCTAGAAAAGGAATTTTTTCCTGAAAACTGGCATTGTCAATCCTGTTGAACTAATGCATTTTATCGTGGAAGATATCTTTCAAAATTCCCTGTCTAGGGAAGTAAGTTAAAGTGATAGTTCACTTTTGTTATAATTTCCCACTCGAAATTATCATAAATTTCTTGAGCTTGAAATGGTGTTGAAATCAGCCTCTTCTGAGTTGTTGTCATGACTTGTAGTAAAAAGCATATGCCAGCTGAGCAGTGTGTATGGCTGGGTATTAAAAGACAACTGCAATTACATTATACAAGTATTATTTAAGATCAAAACATTAAAATAAGGTTTTGGAAACTAGCTCAGACTTTCCAGTGCTGATGTTCACCAGATGCCTGTCCCATTCCAGTAGTAAAAGCTAGGCTAAACTCTCTTTTGCATGGACTTTTTGGCAGCGGGTTTCAACAGCACTGTAGCAGCGGAGGACAGTATTGTATCCCATTTTGCAGAAGATGAAAGCAAGGGGCAGAAAATCAAATTATTTTTCCCAAGGTCATTTATTAAAGGAGGGACAAAGATAAACTTCGTCATGACTCCAAAGAAATAGCAAAATGATACATTTCTTAAAAAACAAAATGTTGTCTTTTCCTCTGTAAATTTTAGTTATGAAGATATTGTTAATAACAGTAGACTGTGTCAAATATTTTTTCCTTTTTTAATAGCAGAATGTAACCATGGCTTAATCTTCTATGTCTCTTTGTTCTCCATAAAGAGATTGTTTAAAGCACAGGTGTAAATTCAGTACAGGGCAAAAATCCCTGTAGTTTTAGATCACTGGTGAGGGTATGAGATGTCCTGTGCTTCCCTTGCTGTATATTATTGAAAATAACAGCGGACTTCACAGCAGAAGTGTATGTTTTAGGTTTGCACATATTTGTGAGAATGTTAATACCGTGTTGTGGGAATTGTGCTGAGTTCCCTGTTATCATGCAAGCAATTGCTAACTGTAGACCTCTGACTTTGTAATTTGTTCTTTATGGACTAGCCTGCAGCCAATAAGCAAAATCAATAGTCTTTGCTGAAAAGTAAGCAAGTGCCAGTGTGTTATGTGACAGGTGAAGATACATGTGCTTACCAGGGGTCAGGGGGCCACATCAAATTTCTCTCTGACTTCTTTTCAAAAAGCTAAATCCATTTAGGGAGCATTCGTCATTGGAAAATGTTGCAGTGGGGAATTAGACAGGCTCCTGCTCTTCTTTTCTCATTTAACGATGTTTGTTTTCAACAGTCTGTTCAATAATGTCACTGAGAAGAAATTATGTGAGAAGAATAAAGTGCTTATAGTCTATTTATTTATTCATTCATTTCTGTAGAATAACACTAGCTGTTGCATGCTCATGTTTATTAATGCTATTGTGGTAGTCCAAATATTTGTTTGTTCTCCTTTTCCCTTGGAAAAAAGGTGGGACAGAGCAGTATGGAACAGATTACTTACTGTTTAAGCCTAAGGTGAAGGTTACACAGCTCCTAGCAATCTTATATGTTCTTTAAGCTATTGTTTCCTCTATTGAGTACAGCATCTAAATATAAGCTGGAGTTTTATTACTGCACAGAGTTTGGGAAGTCTCTTGTGTTCTAAGCGGAGTGGCCAGGAATGAGGCTATTCAGCAGTCTGCTAGAAAACGTAACACCAACATGTTGGATGCTGCTGGCCTGGGATAAAATGGACTGTTCATGGTGGATGCTACTGGTGCAATTCTCCCTTTTGCATAAAATGCCGGAGGTATTTCAGTGTTCCGAGACCTAGGGAATTTGCTGTTCAAAACAGCAAACCTGCCAACATATCGGACTATAATGAAAGGCAGAAGGGGAAAGGGAAAAGTCCATCAGAAAAGGGTTGTGTTTTTTTTGAAATTCTGAAGTGGCTTAGACACATAAGCTACTGAAGAAAAGGACTTTGGTATTTAGGAGTTAAACATTAAAAGCCAATATAACTTTAAACGCCTAACTTACGTTCTTTTGAAAACTTTAGATCGTCTAATAGCAAAAAAAATGATAGAAGGCTTAATGCTATTGTTTGCTGATCGTTGAATGTAGTTGCTCCACTTAATAGCCTGGATTGCTGCCATCATACTATCATGTACACACGTGCACTCCCAGTCAGGAAAAACAAACAGTTACCACACAGGTTCAATAAGATTAAAGGTTTCCTGTGTGAGAGCTGAATACCAAAAACCAGATTGGTGTGTTAGATTTCTCTCGTGTCCTGTTTGGTTTTAATATGCATAATAAATGTCTCTTAATTTTTCTACCCAGTTAGCCAGCTTTCTCTATAGCTGTATTTTGTGCTGCTGACTGCACAAATCATTACCATGGTACCGTCTCTCAGTTGAGCACCGCACTGGAAGATGTTGAATGATCCTCGATGCTTCCAGGTTGAAGCCCTTCATCCTGGGTGCGGCCATACTTCATGCCACCTCTTACACTCAGTTTCAGAATTCGCAGGCTGCTTTTGATGCCATCTTATATCTAGTGAATGTCCAGGGTCAGTGTGTTCAATAAGACATGAAATTTCTAAGGTGACTCACAGAGCTTCTCAGCCACCAACAGTAAGAAATTAAGAGAGCTCATTTTCATCATCTTCAAACAAGACTGGTGCCTTCATAGCCTCTAGCTATGTAATATTTAAGTAACACATTTCAGCTAGAAAACCTGTGGTCTTCACAAACTTCTATACCACTGAATTCCATTACTGCAATATCATCTCTTCCCACACTAGTTTAGTGTGTCAAGAAATAGTTCTCTCCTTGACGTGAATTCCCAGGCAAGTTCTTGGAGGTCTGATAGACAAAGGGGCAGAAACAAGGGGCAGTGCCTGCATCTTGCAGTTGATTATCTCTCAAGGAATGAGTCTGGAGGCAGAATACAAACAAATCAAGAACTTGCCTTTCCATCTAAGGGGCTGTTTAAATAAACTTATAATCAAATTTTATAGTTTGAGAAATTAAAATATAAGCAAAAAGCTCCTCTAACCTTCCATTCCTTCTCTTCCCTTCATGGGGTAACAGAGTTGCTGTTCTGCAGTGACAAGATGAGATAAAACTAAAGTAACTTGAGATGTTCCCTGAGCTCCAAGCTGCACAGGGTTGAGGTTATGCGTGAGGTTTGCCTGCTCAGCTTCTTTTTAATTTTTTATTTATTTTTCTTTTATTGGGTCTTAAACCTTTCCCATACTAAACACACTTTTATAGGCTTTTTTTTTCACAAATGGCAAGTTTTGTAACCTTATATGAAAACCTCTTGTTGCCGATTCAGGCTAAAGATTCCTTCATTGCTACCAGTCCTTCTGTCCCCAAGGGCCACAGTCCTCTGAAGAATAGTGCCTCATGTTGGTGCTCGCTTTGCCCAGCTGGCCCCACTGCCTTGCTGGGCAAGGTCTAATCTGGTTTGAACTTCGTATCCTGTATCTGATTCTGGTCACTTGAATGTAACTATTGATCTTACTGTGTGATGTGCATCATCCAAGTGCCAAGCACCTAACTGATTGCTGTGCCTACACAGCCAAATTATTGCATGATTATAAGATAATCGGATGTATACAGGCTATCTTTAATTTAGCCAAGATAGGTAACAGCAAAAATGCAGTGATCCCCAGTCCCCCCGAGGGTTTGTACGGTTCATGCTCAGGTTTGTGCTGCCACATCTTCACAGCTACGATGACTGCTTTGCTACCACACTGTCATCGGCTGGGTAGGCATAGCACTCAGAATTAGGCAGAAAAAGGTCTAGTTAACCAGAAGTCTCTTTCTTTTAGTTCTCACAGAACTCTATAGTTTATTATCTTGTCTCTTTCTTGCTCTCATACTTGCAAGTATCTCATCAAAAGAAATTACCAGCAAAATTACTCTGGTGCTTGTCTCTTCCTATTTCATCATCAACACACAACATATACCATTTGCAATAATAACTACTGTGACTTTTATGATGGCAGTGCTACACATTTGGTGTGACATGTGCAAAGGGAGCGTAGTGAAAGAGGCAAGCAGCTCACGTTATAAAAGATAACAAAAGTTTGAATGTGCATCCTTCTTGGCAGTGGTCTCCAAAACTGATCTGTTGAGATTTTAATTTTGAGGGCTCTCCAGATCATGTCACTTTAGTGGATGTTTTTCTACCCAGTTCATCAGCTGCAAGATGTTCTTTTTTTCATTGTCTTCATTCCGGATGCATTAAAATCAACCAAAGTCTTCCTTAGAGGAATACTTTATTACAATTTTATTATCCTTTCTCTCTCAGTGTGTCACTATGAGAAGTGCCATATTTTATCTAGGAGTGTGAGTTGCCTATGCTTGCAAGATCAGCTGCAGAAAATGTGTCTTACTCTCAGGCCTTGCTCGGGAAAGGAATCAAGTGAATCCATCTAGAAATTAACAGTATCTGTGTGAGCACAAATCGTCTTCCATACACATACCTAGTGCAGTCCTTATATTTTACATTTGCTTGTTTGCCTTCCTTTTAAGCCCCGTTATAGTTGATATTCTTTCATCTTTGTTAACAGTTGCATCATATATTTATGCTGTTTTACTTCTCACCATTTCTATACTTTTCAAAACATACTATAAGGATTATCTGCTTTATATATATCTTCTTGTATTGCATGGGTTTGTGCTGCTGAGAAGAAAATAGTATCTATACAAAGCCTAGAGAAGAACAGAGACAAATTCTAAAATAGTTTCTAGAACCGATTTTTACCCTAATCGTTCAGAAATAGTTAGGAGAATCAATGACTAGGAATATTTCTGTTATTCCTGCTGACATTACTAGATTCTGAAAAAGGCTTTTGGAATGTCAGAATGGAACCTAGAATGAGATTCATGATTAATAAGATTTCAAGAGACCATGTGTAATTATTTCTTAACCTTTTTGTTAAAGGTTTCTTTTCTGGCAATCAGAAATGGGGCAAATTTATTCAATTCATTTTGGTTTTTCAGGTTGTAATACTGACTAATATTCTAATGATTCATTGTTTGAAATTCCTCCTAGAGCAAGTTCTGCAGCTAATACCTTTATTCATAGACAGAACAACATTTTTAATCACACAAACATATTTTTGCCAAAGTAGGCCTCAGGTCTGCAGTTTTTCACAGGCAATTCATTACAAATACTTAATATTCAAAACTTCTTTGTAATGGGAGGCATAAGTCACATGACATTTAATACTGAATTGGTAACCATAAATATTCCTTCTGTTATAACTACGCTAAATGATTCTTAAGCCTATCAAGGATAAGTATAATATTTTTTGCATGTATGCACCTGTAAAGCTTGCTTTGCTTTCAGGTTGCTCTTTTGCAAGGCTTTCTACAAGAAAATTATTCTCTTCTTTTTTAATATTTATGAAGAAGGAAGCTTGACATAAATAGAACACAATTCAAGTGAATTGACATCAGAGAAAGCTGAACTCGTGTGTTAGGTCATCTTTACATTAATAACTTTTCTTTACAGAAAAGACCAGATTAGGCTGTGAATTGGATCAAAATTACTTTTAAGTGGACTATCATTCCTCAAGTAGATTTCCAGTGTGAAAAAGAATGAAGCAAGCACTAGTGAAGAAGGTTATCCTAATAAGAAATGTTATGTTCGACCACCTCTCTGGAGAAGTTTTACTGTTCTCCGCAAAGCAGTAATGTTCACTTCATTTTCTGTCTATAAACAGGCTGAAAAAAAGGTATCAACGTTACTTAGCTGCGATGCAAATAAATATTCATAACAATGGCACATGCATAGCTAATTGAACAGTTTTTGTTAATATTACACTAGATATTCATGGACATGTGCCTTTTTCTATAATGAAAATACCGCCTAAGGCTAGCTTTGTTTTTCTTGTCAAGAACAATTTATGTGCTTTCATTTAAATGAATATAAACTTCTATTCTCATGACAAAATAATTCACCATTAATTTGGGTAAAGAATTTCTTTATTCCCTTTTGTGGTGTGTTTTATCGTAAAAGAAAAGCCTGAAAGTATCTCAGAAATTTTATCTACCCATTCTGTCTGATTTCTGTATTAACTGGCTTGAATATGTAAGATTTCAGTTATTACTTGCTAAGTAAATATGGGCATATGAGATTTTATTTAAAATCAATCTGAAAAGAATTTTCTTGAAGTTATCCCTTCACAGATGTGTTAACGCATTGTTTTACACACACACCTTAGGAACATGTACATTAAAAACACTGCCTTTTGCTTTTTGTTTTCATTTCTTATTTTGATTCTCACTCCATTCCTTGTAGCTGAGATTCTAGTCCTCAAGAATGTTTTGAATTGTGAAGAGGGAGTAAAGACAGATCTCACAAATGTAACTGAGACAGTGTAACAAGGATGGAGATACTAGCTGCTAAGAAAGGGCTGAGGGTTTTTCCCTCCCCTGTATCAGGTAGCAAAGTATTTATCCCTTCTTTCATGGGGCTCTTATTTTCTCATCTTACTAACTGTTTACACATTCTTCTCATTTAAATTTCAGTGATGTTACTTAAAGATAACAAATGCTGCTAAGCGCTGATTTAACTAATGAATTAATTCAGTTTGCATGGCAAATTAAGGTTGTCTAGTAAACAGAATGTAACTCTTTCTATTAGAAGAATGAAGCTCAGGCTAGTCTGCTGCATGTAGCACCTAGGTTATTGGTTACACTATGATTCTTTCACAAAGCGCCTAAATTGCAATTCTTGGCAATGCGCTTTTAATCAAATGCTGACACCCATCACGCAGTTCAAGCATCTAAAGGGGAAAAAGTCAAATGTAGAAAAAGCAAGTAACCATTAACTGCTACTAGAGATGGTGGATCCAAGGCTATATAGTAGGGAAGCTCTTGAGTTATTTTAAAATTACTTTTCAGTGTCACAAATTAGTACTTTAAAAATTTCACGTATTTGACTTTCAGGAGTGGTAAGCTCCATATAGTGGTTTTTTTAGGGCATTATAATGCAGGGTGTTATATCTTCTCATAATGCAGAGCTGCAGGGACTCCTTGCTACTTTCTGTTTTGGATTTGGGAGCCTTTTTCTAGCCATGAGAAATTAGTTAACTGCGAAATCTGCTTAATCAGGGCTATCTCTTCTGAGCGAGGAAGGTGACATTTTCTTTGCGATGTGTAGCCTTACCTCACGCTGGATTTGAGATGGTGTCTCGGAGCAAACAAGCTACCTTCATTCTTCTGTTACTGACATCAGCTAGACCATTCAGACATTAATTAATTTGGAAAGCTAGAGAGGGAGAGGTTTTTCCATTAGAAATGGGCAATCTAATGTGATTGGTATGGCCCATGGCTTGTGTTGCCTTTAAGTTCAGAGAAGCTATTTTCGGTTAAACATATGCTGCTTCCTGACAACCTGCACAGTCCACAAATGTCTGAGCATACAGAGGATAAGTGTGATACTGAGCTTAAGAGAAGGAAAATGATGAGACCAAATGGGGTATGTTTTGCAAAGCCAGATCTTTAGAAAAGCACTGTGATCTCTGGATAAAAAGGACAGACTTGCTTGCAGCCTGCTGTTTCTCTTACCAAAATAAACTAAAATGGAACAATAAAAACCCAAACCAAAATCCTTGGATGGTTAAATGGCGTGAAAAAATCTTTCTGAAGAGGACAGTAAAAAAAAAGAAGATTGTTATAAAACTAATATAAGAAAAGGACATTTAATTTTTTACTTAGCACTTGTCTCTATTAGGTAATTTTCTAACCGTATGACCATGACTGACAGGGATATTTTTTTCTGTATAAGAATTACTATAGATGGAAGGAGTGGGATTTTAAATGTCCTAAATACCATTATCAACTCATACAGGAGTAATACAGCTTGAAGAAAAAAAACAAACCCAACATAGACTAAAATCATTCTAAAGTTTGAGTTTGTTTACTGTGTTTGGGTTTTTTCTCTTGTTTTTATTTTTGTAAGTGAACAAGTGCAGCAGAACTTTCCAAGTAGCTTCAAAAATTAGAAGATTCTCAGAATGCTGCTAGTTTGCAAAGTGAGGGAGGGAGAATCAGATGTGAGCTACAGTGAATCATGACTGATGCATTTTTATGTTTCTGTTCCTTTCCTATTCTTGTTAATACACTGCTTTGACAATGTCTCTAATCCTAATAGTGACTGCTGGCTTTCTGAGTCCTCAATGTCACCACATCCCCTCGCCTACGTTTGTGTGTTTCGTTTGTTTTTTTTCTTTCCCACTCGTATTTCCTATTGTGTCCAGCTTCTCTAATTTAATTCTTCTCACAAAAAAAAAATAAAAAATATTCTCCTTCCTGCTTTATAAGTTCATCCTTTTAAAAAGCAATCCATGACATATTTATGACTTAACGGATCATCTGGAAAATGAGAGCGTGCGTGAGGTGTGGGGGAATATGCCATGAGTTGTCCTGGACCAGGTGAGGTCCAAAGCAGCTCTGCCACAGGATTTGGTCCTGTTTGGGACAGCATAGGCCAGCAGCAAACACAATCCTTCTCTTGGCCAACATTTCCTCCCCAAAGATTTCCCCACTCAACAGAAAACAGTGAACAGATGCAGACATTTACGACAGTATGTAACAGTGCCACCTGGTGATTTTTCCATCACCTGTGAGACTTTCAAAGTGTTCTTGGCCAACTTCAGCTCCCTTCATGTCAAGGGCAGTTTACTTCCTAGTGGACGTTTTTGTGCCTCTTCAGGAGGCTCTTGGAAGTACTGGCTCATTTGTTTTCCATGTGTTGTAAACATTATCCCTTCTACTCTTACCCAGTCTTGGGTTTTGTGTCATTTGTACTGGGCTAACTGTGCTTAGAAAGGTAGCTATACAAACAAACAGAAAAAGGGGCTGATTCAGATTTTTCAAGACCTAATTACACCTTGAAGGTCTCCAGGAATGGAGAATTCTTTGTAAATAACACCAGGTACTGATAAGAAGCAGTAACTCTATAAAGTCCTGGACTGAATCAGATGTTATGTCATTACTCTGCTTTATGTTGAGATAGGTAAACCTGCAAGTATTCCACAAGAGTTGCTGCATTTTCAGACTAATGGAGGGATGTTAGCAAAATGCAGCATATTTCTTCCAAATCAATGGTCATATTTCTCAATTCAAGTTGCTGAAACTCTACAGGCTGTCTAAAACAATAAAGATTTTTAACATATATAGTGCATAAGAACATGTCCACATAGCTTAATGTAAAATAAAGGGCTTATCATTAAATTCCTGTAAGAATCTACTACATCTTACTGCCTGTCCAAAGTGTTCCTGTAAAAGCTATTTAAATAACACTTCAGAGATAAACTGTATTTGGCGAAGAAGCCTTTTACCATTAGCAAGCAAAAATGTATTTTTGTGTAACATATCAGGAAAATATTTTGTGTTTAGCAAATGCAGGAAAGTCTCATATAATTCATTGTACAGAATAAAAAGCAGAATCAAAGCACACTGCTACACTCTGCTCAAAGAACTGTTGTCATCAGTTGTTAACCTTGCATACAGGTGAGAACTGAATTTGATTCTTACTGTAGTTACTCTCTTTTTCACAGTCAGGCATATTGGGAAGAAGCAGATCTGCAAATAGATTACCTTTTTCATTACAGTGAACTGGCTGGGTTTACCTTTGTTTGTTGCACAGTTCCATGCAGTAACAAAAACTGTGGATTTCCTGACATTCCTGTCACTGGACATGCTAGATGTGAAGTAAGAATCTTTTTTAAAATGTATTCTTGTTGTCAATTTAGTATTTATATTTTCACTAATTATTTATTTTTAAATTCCTTAAAAGGGAAAGCACTGTTGGTGAGGATAGTGACCCTGTCTGGAAAGCCATACCCATTTTCATCTGACATTGGCTTAGTGAGTAGCCCTAGGTCACATCTCATCTTTTGACAGCTCTACTTTCTCAGCTGATAAATAGGAACAAGGAGACCAGTAGTCTTTAGCAATGTGCCCAGAGACTTGTTGATGGGAATGTTATACCTTGGTGCTTTGGTTAATTTAGCAAAGCAAAAAGTATTGGAGAACATCATCGATATTCTCCTCTGTTATGCAAGGCTGACAATAGCCATGGCAAGTGACCGACAGGAGAGTACTTCTGTGACTTTCCTGTTTCTGTGAAACTTCTGACCCACCTACTCGGAGAGGAGTTTTATGGAGATTTGTTTATTTATGGCCTTCCCAGGTCCTTAAGAAAAGGAAAACTTATTTCTTTGCATCTTAGGAAAAACAGTGAAAATTCAGTGTTTGGCTTGTTTATTGAATCCCACTGCAAACAGATTAACAGCCTAAGCCCAATTCATCACCTCGGACTGCATTAAAAGTGCTATACCATCACACCATTTAACGATGTCTTTTATGGTCACAATAAGATATTTATAACGAGAGACTTAAACTTTCATGTTTCTTAATTAAAGGGATTTTCTCAACTAGTTGTAACCTGCATTTGGCCTTATGATGCCTCCCAGAATAACAATGATCTACCAGTTAATATGTAAGGGCTCACGACTGATTGTTGCTCCTCTTCTTCTGCATATTAAGTAGTGTTCATTAATTAATATTCAGCTTGCTTGCTTCTTGCACACAGGACATCATCTTTGCACTGGGTTCCCAGTAGACAAAAGAATAATTGTAGTTTAAATGAAAAGCTTTTCGAGATCCCTTTGAGTGGGGTGTTAAGATTACAGCCATGAAAAATAGTTTAGGGGCTAAAGAAATTTAGGATTTTTTTATTGCATCAAAAATGTGGTTCTAACCTGTTTGGTTTGGAAAGTCAAGCTACCTATTATCTATGTGAATGCCTTAAATGTATTCACTACAGGCTTATCTGTATAGAAACTGCACCAAGATAACTGAATTAGTTGAAATCTACACTATCAGGTCTCTACATTCCCACTCTTTTTTTCCAGAATAATACAGTATTTTTAGGATGGGTTTTGAAATAGATCTCTCTTATTTTATTATGTTACTTAGCTGACATGCACTTATATATGAGATCTGATTTATCTGGTTTCCGCTTTGCACAGATGAGATCAAAGTTTCTTATTCAAACCTATTTCTTGATGAGCTGAAGAGTAAAAGGCTGTACAAAATCACTTTTATGACTTTCAACTAATCACTTAGCCAAGACAAACTATTAGAGGGCGCAAGCAGTTAAACTTGATAGCTCTACAGAAATTCTGCAAAACAAAACCACAGCAGCTCATCCCAGCGCTAGCCCTTCTGGCAGTTGAATGCAAGTGTGTCTTACTTTGGAAACACTGATTCTACAGTCATTTTCTTTATTTAATTGTGATTAATTTCTACAGAAATAATGTTATTTACATGCTCCAATACTGACAGCCAAGGTTGTAAGTAGATATGATTTTGTGTCTGTGAAACTAACCCACAAACTACACACAATTATCCTGCATTCGGATACGTGCCAGCTCATGGAGTATTTACAACCACATCCCTATGCTGGAGTCTGACCCTATTTTCAGTCTCTTATAAAAACAAATAAAAATACATACATTAAAAGATTTGTCCCACCAGAAACTTAAAGTTTAGGCGCCTGTGAAGTTACTTATAAAGCATATCTGTTTGCAACTGCATGTTAGTTTCCTTATTTTTAAGGTAGCTCGCTGTCATGGGACCAGGGATTTTGTTGTTGTTTATTTGCTTGCCTTTTATTTTTCTATTTTTTTATTTTTTTTTAAACAATAAGTCTCCCTTTGGGACATGTCACTTGAAGCTTGTGTTTGTCATGCTCCTGGTGCAGGGAAAAAAGCACATACTGAATTCAGTCTTTAAATTAAGCTGTAACCAAGCTTGTATATTCATTAGAGGAGAAAAATTCTCTTCTGAGAAGTTCAAATTGTTTATTGATTTTCATTTCTGTGTTCAAGTGAAGCTTGAGTAAGTCTGTCTCACTGCAGTCCCTCTGGGGCAACAGTGCCAACAAGTGCATCACATTTCAACTCAAGTGAGCATTTAGCAACAAAAATCTTAGAATTCCTTTAAAACTATATTAATAAATAGTTAGAGGGCGAGATTTCCAGTTCAGTATAGCTGATTCTTTTGCAAAGGGAATAACAGCCTTGAATTGTGGGCTATATATGACAATCTTCTTGAAGAGCTTTAAAGTAAAATCAGGTGAATGGAAAGTGCAATTAGTGGTGTGCTGTTTGGGGAGTGGGAGGACGAGGGAAATATAGAGAGGAGGGGACAACCTGCTACATTTTTCTCAAAATTTTGTAATGTTATATTGACCCGATTCTGTCCAGCTGTAATCACCTTGTGAGTCTCTCAGCAAGGAGAAAAATGCACACAATAGGAGTTACCGACACTTAGTATTTCTCTTTTTAGTCTCTTCTTAAGAACAGATTTCAACTAACAAACAACAGCTTAGGAACCTGTACAACTGGTACCACTTGGAGAAACCCAGAGCCTGTCTTGGAAGTGGACCGAATGACAGAGTCTTAATTTTCATGGTACTAGCGTCTCTTTCAAACCATTTAAATATCACACCATCTAATAAAAAGTATGCTTCAGTTTCTCAAGGTCAATTTCAATCAAGAAATAAAATCAAATGAATTTGAATTTATTAAACATGTTGTCAGATTTTCACCAGGATGGAATATTTTTACCCTTTTGCTTTCCGAGTTCCCATGTAGACTGGAAGAGCTTTTTTAAAAAAAAACAAAACATGTTTGTATGTTCTGGTCTTGTTAATGGTTAGGAACACTTTGTGTCAACAATGTGTGATAAGACAATGAAAGACAATTCTAGCTTCTCTTCATAAAGATAAGCAAACAGCATTTCATGTTGGAACAGTGAAACTTATTAATACATGGAAGATTCGCCTATCCTATCCTCTAATTTTGGGCTACATAAGCTCCCAGTAGAGCTGATATTCCTGTGGTTGCACACTGCTTTTCTTCCCTCTCCCATCTTCCATCACAGGCTGTGTGTATATGAGGAGCCTGCAAAGTAATTCTTGGCCAACAGTCATGTAACAAATGGCCCAGCACAGATGAAATTATGAGATGACATTTTAAAATATGGACTGTGTGTTCAAACTTTCATAATCTCAAAGCATTCTGTGCCTTTTTTTTTTTTTCCCTCCTGAGATATTCATGTTGCATGTAGAATGTGAGGGTTTGAAATATTCATTTCAAATGGCTGTTGATTAACTCATAATGGTAAAGTCATCTATTTCAGAAAGCTCTTCTTTGGACAAGATTTATTCAGGAAAACTTAAAATAAGATTTTAAAACTTACTTTGAAGATTACTTATTTTAAGAAGGGAAATTTGAAAATTCCTGAATGATGACTTTTAATTACCAAATGATTTTAAATTCCAAGCGATTACTTTTAATACTATTTCATTTTTTCAGCCAAATTATTTAGGCACTTTTCAGAATCCTCAATTCCCCATTGTGTATACATTGGCCAGAAGAAAAAGCATTCCGGCTGTTAGTGCTGACAAACTGCTAAACGCCCCATTCATATGGAGCCAGAGGCTGTTTCCAAGCTGAAGGAGATTTTCTTTTTCCCTTTATCCCATTTCTCCTCCCTTTTAGCCCATCAGACAGACTTTGGATGCCCATTGGCTTCAGGTTCCACCTAGCTCCAAACGGGCTATTCCCTCATCTGCTATCTTTGTGTCTTACTGACCCTGTGCTTCATTGTTCTTTTGCATTGCTCTTCTTACGGATTAAGATGAGGAAAAAACATGTGGACATCCCTGCTTTCATGTCTCTGGTGGTGCTCCAGCTACTGCTAGCTGTGCTGGAGTTTCTCTCCAATCTTTGGAGCTGTTCTATTATATAAATATATACATGTACATGTGTGCATAAATGTTTCTTGGAACACACTGTTGAAAATATGTCTCCTAGATCTTAAATGTTTGGCTGTTGGAATATTTGTTATAATGAAGAGTTGCATATACACAAGAGATTAACTGGGTTAATAGTTTGATGGTTATGGCTTTCAACTAGTTTAGCCAAGGGACCTCAGCTGAGTCTTGCATGCTCCAGAAAGTACTCCGTATGTAAACTGTGAGGTGTTCTGAAACAGCAAAGCTATAGCTGAAGGAGCTGAAGGGGAAAGAGGCATGTTCAATCCATTGTCAGCCATTTGGGAAGTTTTCCAGGTAAAATGTTAGCCACAATGTTTATGGATCACGAACACTTCTGATGGTAACAGCGTCTCACTTTCCAGTTCAAAACAAAGCATTTTTCTGGAAATTTTCCAGAATAGTGCTACTTAGTGTCATAATGACATGTGAATCTGCTAATTCAAAAGTGAAGGAAGCATAGAATTGAAATGAGACTTTGTGCATCTCTTCTATCTAGCAGGCCAAAAAAAAAAAAAGTGACACTGAGAAGCGGATGATTCCTAGATCTCATTGGTTTCACTTTGTTATGATTTATTAGGCTCTGTATTTCTCTGCTCCTTTACATCAATTGTCTGTCCTTTGATGTTTCTTATTTATTCTAGATCATTCAGGTTTATTGTTGTCTAAATTTGTTGTCAACATCTAAATTTTAAAGAATGTTGTATGAACAAAAAGTCCAGTAACACTACTGCCTGTATGCAGATTCCACCTGGGTTTTGAAAGTCCATGCAAAATCATGCTGTATTGCAATGGAATAGTTCAAGTCTGAGGTCTCCTAAAGACGTAGAACTCACCAAAGGTTTTAAGATAATTATGACCTGGAAAGAACGATCTGGATTGTAATCTTCACCTCCCCGTCTTCATTAATTTTTCTCAAGGAACAAAATGTTTGGTGGCATTTTGGACACTTGGTTTGCCACATACCAGAATTAGTCTGCCAAGCTGGCATATAGCTGAAGGAAAAATTTAGGTTTTCTTGAAACGGCAAGGTGGTTTGAATGGTGGATTGCCTATTTAAAGGAGTTAATTCAACGTAGGAGGTAGTATATCCTCTCACTTCATGGAAGGATTGATAAAACCGCATTAGGTTCACATGTAGAGTGTGTCAAATTGCTTTTCTTTACTTTAAGCAAAACATTTAGGGAAGAAGTTGCTGCTTTTTTTCCCTTGAGCCCTCCAGAGGAAAAAGTGCTATCTCCATCTGCTTTGAGCAATGGCTTGGATCCCATCATCTCATCACACTCTCAGGTGCAGCTGGTGAAAGTGTTGTCTTTCTCACAGGTCTCTGTCTTCTGCTCTTCCCTTAACAGACATTTGCTGCCATTAACTTGATGCTTCCAAACACCTCTAAAGTCCTACAGCATCTGGTCCATGGGCCAGATGCCATAAATGCTAATTTGTGCTGGAGAGAGCCTCAAATCCAATTATTACTGCTTAGGGACAGATTTTTTTTTTCCCTTCTCCAATGCTGTTTGTTCCTTATGCTATGCTTTTTGGCCACATGAGACTAAACTGCCCTGAGTAACCTAGATGTGCAAAGCACATCAAGCTTCACCCCGTAGCGCTTTGTTAAGTATCATCTATCAACTATGTGTAAGACCAGTGGTGAAGATACAGGACATCTGACGTTTTCTGTTGAATTGGTTTTTTTTAAATAGTTTTTAGATTCCTGGTTTTTTCATTTTGTTCCAGTTTTAGATGAGTAAAGGATGGGTTTTGTTTGTTTATTTAGTATAACTTAAAGTTTACTTTTTCATGTTGAAGGGAAACATTTTTGTGACTATGTCTTCTCCAGGATAAAGATCTTTCAAAATATCTTACTGAAAGGCCAAAAGGGGGAAGGAGAAGAATTCAAGTAAAAGGCCTTCTCTGTATTTCAGTAAATGGTTTCCAGATCCTCTGTTTCAAAGAATATCAACTGACTTCTCACTTTTTTTCAGCTATGACTCCTTTTTGTAGTTCTTTCACATTCATATGTTGGTTTATGGGGTTCTAGGGGGGAAGAATATTTAACTTTTTCAAAACTGCTGTTCCTTCCAATGTACTGTCAGATGTCTTAGGGAAGTCTAGTACTTATCTTTACTCCTTGTCCTCATCAGCCTTGAATGTGTACATGATGGTGATATTATCAAAGCACTATTTTTATTTTTTTTTTGGTACAAGGCACTGCACAATTCCCCATCTGCTGTTTGGTGTGTGAAGGCTTACTTGTCATTAAAAAAAAATCTGATTTTTTTTTCCCAAATCAGTTTTCATAAGAGTCTGCCAGCCAAAAATTAATTCAATCACACACTGAAAGAAATTGGGCCAAATACTTGCTGATTTCCTTGAAGGTTCCCTGATTTACACCCTGAGAGGCGAGAGGAATGACAATGCTGGTGTGTAATGTCTTTAGTATTGGGGACATACCGGGAATCTAGTTCCATCAATCCGAATTCTGTCAGGCAACTGTATTGAAAGGAACTTTAAAAAAAAGTTTCTTGGAATCAAAGTCACCTTAGATTAGATGAACCAGGCAAGGACATAAATTTTAAGTTTCTATTTCTCAAGGAAGCTTGTTTAGTTGCTTAGTATTGCAGGCTTCTAACTATTCTGGATATAAGTTTTTACTCTTTCAATCAGCTCATACATTACTACTTCTATTAGTGCAAAAATCTGCCACAGGTTTTTACAGTGAGCATGTTAATCTGAACACTGACCTTCACGGCATTGTCACTGGCTATGCTCAAAGCTGACTTTGTGGGAAGCATTTTCATCGGTGGTGTCAAAAACCTTCAATAATTAAAGTTACTATCGCATATGTACATTTTTTTTTCTTTTCTTGTAATAAAAGAAGTCTCCTCTAGAGCAAACAAAGAGAGAAAAAATTAATTGATCTGACACTTGAGCTGAGAAGACATACTTTAAGGCATGCTACTTAAAGGAAAAGGAAGTTTGGAGTCTCAAATAATTATAATGAGAATTTGGCCAAGCAAATGAAGGCATTTTCTTTCAATATACTACTTCACATATACATGCAAAGTCTTTCCATATGGCTTACATTGCTGGACCCTCTTTCTGATCTTTAGAAAAACAGCAGCATTCAGCTCAGAGTACCTCTTTCTATGAAAGAAGAATAAAAGAACAATTAAAGATGTGCAATTTCAGTTAGGATGTATGTGATATAGAAAATTTTCTTTCCACTTCAGTCTGCACATTTGTTTTGTTTTCTGTAAAACTTCAGTAGACTTGGATGCTGTACAGGGAATTTGCATCGTCAAAGTTAGATTGCCAGCTACCAGTATCTAAAATTCTTAATAGAGCTCTTCTACAAAAGCAAACACTACATTGCCTAAGGACATTATATGAATACGGGAGAATATATTCCAACAAATTAATAAACACTTAAGAAAACGCAGGTTAAGAGAGACAAAAACAAAAGCACCCTCTACTTTGACAATTAACTGATTATTAATGAAAGGATGAAACCCTTGCTATTAAAGCCTTTGAATACTATTTTTTAGCCCTAACTGGTAGCAATTCTCTTTCTGAATATGAAGACCTGAAGGTACAGAGTTTGAGATATGTGCTAGCTGTGTACCAGTCATGTTGTTCTATCAATCATTATCATGTAGAAGATATATATATATTCTTATTTCATCAATTTAAAGTCCTTCATGTCCAGCCATCAGCAGAGGCTATTTCAAGGCCCTCAAAACTTTTTATAAAGGCAGAGTAAGTCAACAATATTCTACTACTTTTTTTTTTTTTTTTTAGCTAAGCTTCCAATTTTTTGTTTGGAATTAGTTTCCAATTTTTAGAGTCCTATAAACTTCTTTTAAACAAATGAGACTTCTTGTCAATAAGAAACTAGAAGCTAGTCTTTAACAGAGTATCTATCATAGCCTGTCTGTAGCTTTGCCCGCAAGTTCCTCTGACAGCAATGAAGAAGTCATAGCAATATACTCTAATACTTGTGAATGTTGTCTTGTATAAATAAATAAAAGGCACATGAAACAAGATCATCAGCTTGTGGTGTTCCCATAAAAGAGTCGGACAAGACAAACATTTACAGAAAGGGGAGTTTTCCACCCCCTGTAACGGCCACAGTAAACATCTGTGGTGGGGAAAAATAAATGTGAGGAGAAGACATGCACACCTGATGTTGAAGAAAATCCCTGTTCATGCTTAATACATTGGAGGAATTGTTCAAGAGCTGCTCATCCATGTTAAAAAATATTACCCCTGTAATCCTGCCAAGGACAGTGAGACCTATTGTAGTTGACTGAATAAGTACTGGTCGTTCAAGTTAAAGTGTCACAGGGGCAGCTGTAATTTATACACCCAATTTTTCTAAGACATCCAAAACATTTTTTTCCTTTTAAGAAACAGGCCAGATTCTTGGACAACATAAATTGGTACAACTAATTAAAGCCAATGGCTCCGTTCCAGGTTTTCTGAGCTGTGTCTCTTGCCTACCATGCGTCACTGCCTATTTGCACAACTTGTTCACTTCTAATTTTGCCTGAGATCTTCTGTGTTTCTATCTGGCGATTTTAACAATCAGGGCAGAGATTTGTTTAATTTTGAATAAGGCTGGATTTAAAAAGTACTAGTCTGAACTTATATGAAAAGCTGAAATGCGTAAGAGGGTCACCAAGGGCAGGGCAGAGCCCTTAGTCTGCCCAGGATTTATTGTGATTAGACAAGCTTTATGCCAATCACCATCATTATCAGGAATTGTATTGCAGGTCAGGAACCAACTTAGAAAGAAGATTGACCATATGGATGTGAATCTAATGCATTTGTATTTTAATAGGGCAGACTGATGCAAAACCAACTTTTTTTAGAAGCACAGATAGACCTCATGATAAAGTATCTCATGCCAGCTCACCAGCTTGTAGGGATCAGAAAAATGGAGTTGTAAAAAATGTATGTTGGGGTTCAGGGGATGAAGAAGGGAGATGCTCGCTGAAAAGGTATCAAGTCAAGAGCCAGCATCACATCAGTACATTCATAAGAGTTGTGCAAGAGGGCTGTGCCTGGTAACAATGGGTCTCAGCTGTAAAACCTGCCTGTGTAGGACTGTAGGTGCTGTGCGGGCAACTTTGCCTGTGACTTTTGTCTGCTCTTTTCAGGGATGTTGTCTCTGACCGTCTGATCCTGGTCAGTCTGGGTACTGAAAGCCATCAGATTAAGCAAGCAACACCAGAGCCTTTCTGCTACTCACCTACACGCTCTGGGTACCAGCAGCTAACCCTGTGTTATGAATCATCTGTGTTACAATAGCAATGGCAGTTTAAATGATCCCTATTCCCAACTGCTTTCCCTCTGCCAAAAAGTGCTTCTGACTCACTTAAAGTCAGTTTTTCGTGGTCACACTGTAAACCAGATCAAGAAAAATATATGATTTAAAACCCAAAATCTTTTAACTTGATTATTCACCATTTCCACAAAGCAGAGGGTTGAATCAGTTCAAACAAAAAGCAGTAACCTATATGGGGATGGAGGAAGTGATGCAAGAAGACTGAAAGATCTCTTTATCACCAAAGGAAGTATAACCTGGATCCAGAATTAAGGTTTCATGGCCTGGACTTGTTTGCAAAGATTTGTGTACGTTTCTATATCTGCATTTGAGTATGTGTAGAATGCAGTTTGGAAACTCAGAGTAAGGGGTTGTGTTGAGGCATGTTGAACAATCAGAGAGGAATTAGAACGGAGGAAAACAAAAAATCAATTAAGTGATATTTTCCTAGTAGAAAGGACCTCATTTAGTTTTTATTCACTCACCTTTTAACCAAAATCCTATACAACAAGTCCTTGGGACTTGCATGTGTAAGTTAGTTAGTAATATTCTACTTGGTGTCCCAGCTAGTAAAGCCAAGTAGCAGCCTTTGCTCCTCCAACTGAGCCAGAAGCTAACAAGTACCCGCTGCTTACAACTACTCCAGACCAGGGAGAGTAAGGGTAGGTCTGTCACAGATGTGAGAGATGCAAGGAGTTAATAAAGTCAAGAGAAGTAATTTATTTCTTCTTCAATTTCTGAAGGTTACAGGTGGAAATGTTGAGCACTTTGCCTTTTGCCCTTTCATTGTCCCCTCTCTTAACTTGTTTATGTCTCTTCCCTTTTCTTTAAGACTGATATCCAAAGACTTCAGCAGGAAGGAAGGGGTGCTTTCGTAATCACCGATTTCTTCGCTGTAATAGAAAAGCGTTAATACACAAAAGATCAATTCCATACAGAAACTGGGGAGACACAGTTTACTCCCCATACTTTTCCAATCAAATAAATGTGAGTGCATCCACTTATCTAGTCAGCCAAACACAGAAAGTTTCCAGAACCTATATAACTGTTAGTAATGACAAAAAGGTTTCACATTATCTACCTCATCCACATTTCCTCAGAGATCAATATAGCTGAGCACGTCTTCTGCATACTTCCATAAGGAGACAAATACAAAACTTAGTTGCATCAAATGTATTTAGAAACCAGTTTTTAAATGGAAAAGAAGGGGGGAAAAAAGTCTAGAAGAATATCAATACAATGTTAGAATTACATTATTTGAAACAAGGATGAATGGGATAGCACAAAGTCAAAAGGATTTGCTCAGCAACTTTCCAGAGGTGATAAATGATCTTTGTTACAACACCATTGGCACAATGCATTTTACTAACATGTAAAGTGTTTCAATTTAGTAATTTGAAAATGTCACAATGCTGAAATTCCCCAAATGGCTTTGCAGTGAGGGGAGGGCATATCAACACCTCATATGGGATTTACTTGGCTAACTTCAGGCAAGTTCTAGCCTCTTGAAAAGCCACAGTTATTTGGCAGATTTGGGCTATCAGGCATTTGCAGTGAGAACAGCAGGATTTCTGACAATAACCTATGAGGTCATTTGGTGGAGATTTTGGACGGGAATTAGCCTCTGTTTAAAAGCCCGTTTTGACCTTGGGAAAAGTACTTTGGAGGGGAAGAACAGACCTCAAAAGTACAAATGGATTTGGAGGCCTCAGGTGACATTCACCCCCCTGGAAGCGTATTCCTTGTTTCTGGGGTATCAGTTCTTCCCTCTGCATGCAGGGATTGTAGCTTATCCCTACCATACAAAGGTCCCATGAGCCCATAAATATCTGTGATTTATTAGAGTAGCACTGCAAATACGGCTTTTAGTTTCTGTGCAGTCCTGCACTTTCATACCTATGAGGCGGTGTTAATTTCTTTTTTTCCTGCCCCATGTTTAAGATGATTCTTGGGCCTATGTTCACTGACTGGTTTCAAGGCCATTGTAATAACCTTCATTTGCACGATCAAGCCCCCTTGCAGTGTTCAGCCCCTACTGGAGAGTTTAAAAGGTGTGCTATGCAGTATCTCCAGATAATTTCTGTCTTTACAAGCTAGGATCATCTATTACATCCTTCATCACACAGTTCAATTCTGTTTTAGCCGAGTGGAGAGTTTTGTATGTACAAAAGTATGTAGGACAGCAAGGAAGCCCGGCCCACAAAGAGGCACCAAAGCTATGCCATGACATGGCATGTTTTGTTTCCCTCATGAGTAAGCATGTGGAGTTGCTTCATTGAAAAACACTTGATCATTCTTCATAGCTAACCAAAATACTGTGAAAATTTCAAAGACTCTGCATTGTTCTATGCAAAGCAAGCGACTAGTCCCACCACCATCACTTTTCTGCAGAAGCCCTAGCTGGCTTACATTTGTCTGAGAGAGCTCTTTCTGATATTAATGCTCAGCTTGGCAACATCTTGACCCTAGGACCTCTACGACAAAACCTACATTCAAACCCAGGGCAGCACCTGAGTCAGTCTTCAGGATCCTACCTCTGTACTCCACAGACTACTGACAGGCCTTCATATTTGTTTCAAAGGCTAGTGCTAATTTTGTTCCTGAACTCAAATAAGAACTTGTGATTCCAGTGTTGAATCTGCACTGTGGAGAAGGATGTTTAAATGTACCTTATGATTGGATCAGAAATAGTGATTTTTAACCTAAAGCTATATTTTGAAATCATTACTCGTATTGCCTTCCGTGGACTTAATTGTGGTATAAGATATTACTCAGCATAGTGGAACCTGGGCCAGAGCTACTACGGTCACAAATTCATCTTGTCTACTCAGGCTGTTGCGCGTCCATACCTCTAAAGCCATGAGTATCTGCACAGGCATGGAGGAGTAGTGAGAACATTAACTGTCACCCCGTGGGTGAAGTAGGCCACCAGCAATATGTTGATGATCTGGACTATAGATGAGAGCAATGGGGTTATAAGCTAAATGGGAGATATCAAACAACTGAGTGTCAACACTGTCATCACACTGGCTACAAGAGATCTGAGCAGTGTGAGGTGAACCAGCCCCACTTGGCACTCCGGTCATGCCATACCTGTCTGTACTGTCCACTGTGGTGATGCTAGCAGTATCCAACAGCTGAAAAGGGAGAAAGCATAGAGTAGATGATATTTTAAGCTCCTTCTCCGCTGTGTAACATTCCCCTCTCTGAAGCACAAGCAGAGCTGCTGTGCACGTGGACTGAATGACTGTCCCCGGGTGCCTGAAACAAAGAGGGTGAAAGAAAGCATTATGGTGGGACAAAAGGACTCAGTAACTTATCAGGTGGAAAAGAAAGAAGCCTAGTGTCCTAAAACACTATCTTGAGCTGCAGGCTCTACCATTAGATGAACTGGTCTGTATTCATGCCCCTGAGAAAGAGCAGATTGCCTAGAAAACAGGGATTCATAAAACAGATTATTTTTAAGACACAAATCCCTGAAATTCATTTCAGACTATTATCCTGCAGTGATTAGTGCTATTGTAAAACTGTTCTGCTGTCAGCCTCATAAGACACTCCAATTGCATCATATATATATCACATACTGCAAGAGTCTTCTGAACTATAATAATTCCTTTCTTAAGAACTTCCTGAAGTAGTTACAAGTCCAAGCGGTCCTCCAATGAGAGAAGCCCTTTGGGAATTAAATATTTTAATTAGGAAACAAGATCAGGAGCCATCCATTGAAGCCATCTTCTAACCAATGTGCTTGATAGGGTCGGGGATTTCTTGATATTCTATATTCTATCCATTTATAGCCACTAAATTGTAAATAAGGACATTTCTAACTAGTACCAAAAAAAAAAGTTACACAGAATCAAATAGCAAAACAACTTAAGCATCCAACCTTTAAACCTCTACAGCCTGAAGTCACCCCTACTCCTCTGATAATCCACAAAACACTACAGAGCGTACACTGAGTATGTTCTAGTAATTATATGATTATTCATCTGGTTTCTTGAAAAGGGAAGGAAAATACCTTTTCAGATCGCCAAAACAGAAACAAACAGCACCAAAACTACCGAGTGGTAGGCTCTTGATATGTTTCATTAAAACTTCATTCATATGACAAATTCACATTAGGGTGAAATCTTGGAGTTTCTCCATGGTGCTTGAGGAAAAGTTCATGAGCTCTTGTCCATCAACTGCACTGACCTCTCTGTTTGCCGTGCATAAATGGAAAGGAATTCATAGCAGGTTTGTTTCACATCTTGAACTTGCAACTACCAAGGGCAGGTATGAAATGGAAGTGGGAGTGCTTTATAGCCTCTGAAATAAATAAATTACTTGAAATAACAGGTGCAGCAACATGGATCTTCCAGAACACAATGTGCCATTCTTCAAGCTACAAAACGTGTGGCCTCTCTAGATTTCTGGATGCCCTGCAGTTTATGATAATGGAGTGATGAGTTAGAAGAGTAAAAGATTGTCCATTAACAGAAGAAAGTAATTTTTTAGCTACACTTCCTTTGTCTTCATGTCATGGTATGAAACTAACCAATAATATGATTTGTATTTATCAAAGTAAATGCATAGGCTTTAAAATATATTTCAGAAACAAAGAAAAAATATTTAATTCCTATATCCTAGAGAGTTTCAGTAAAATCAAAATGAGTTTTTCAACCCATTTCTGCCCCATTCTGTGTTTTATTTTGATTTTTACAGGTTAAATGTGTCTTACTCCAGAGATAATCTCATTCTAGACTGTAAACAACAGAGCAGAAACTGACTCCTTATCTTATTTGTACAATATTCAGCACTACTGTAATAAAAATATTTAGTAATGATAGCAAGTATTCTCAGGAACACTCATGCAGTATGGAACTTTTCAGTACAGCACAAAACAGTAAATGTGAAACTTTTTAATCAACTTTGAATTAGCAAAGCAAAAACTCTTCATGAAAAAAGTGCATATTGATTACATTCTCATTTATAGAAAATGTTTGAAACATTTCAGAATTGATAGAGATCATGGTTTTGCCATGGATTTTCATTTCACGGTGTGTGAATTCATAGTTAAAAAGAATTGGAAAAAAAAGATGGAAAAAGTTGTAAAATAATTTAGAATTACTTAAACGAAACTGTCACCTGACCAACATTTTTGGAGGGATTGAGGGGTGTCAGTTCAAGAAATCACTCTTAACTTTTTGCTCATGGGTCTCGAGGGAGATAGTGTGAAAAATTTCATTAAAAAAGTAGAAAAAAGGTTTCTCCCTAAGCTGCATATATGCAGCATGAAGAACTGTAGCAAAATGAAGCCCTAGCTGAAGTAAGCATACAATATATTGATTTTTTGTGAAGAAATCTTTCGATTCTTTTCTTTCTTTTAGGGAAATGCAGTGTTAATCTTAGTTAAAAGACAGAGAGGCAAACCAAGTCCTGGGCTGTCTTTAAAGCAGCTTTCTGAAGATGGCTTTATAAAACTAGAAAGCTATTTTAAAGTGATTTGCAAGAAGGGTATATACCTCTACAGAGAAACCTTCGTTTGGGTCATTTGGATTTCTCTCTTTTCCCTGGAAGCAGCTAGTCAAAACTGTCTGTATGCAACAGAAAGATAAAAATTTCAATTAGGTTGAGTGCTGTCATAAGCAGACTACATGAGAAGGCTTGAGATAATATGCATTACATATTGATGTCTATCAGCCCTGAGAACATAGCCATGTTTTATTCCATGCCCCTTTTGTAGGTTTGGCAGCAGTGGCACCCAATAAAGGCCTAATCATATTAATTTATGCCCCTATCAATTATGCATTCAGATTCTCCCGATAGCTTGTCAGTTTTTATTCACTATTTTCTGAAAAATACGCCTATTACAGTTACTGAGCAAATAGGAGGACTGTCAGAAACCGAGATTTAAAGAATATTACTTAAAAGGGGTGGGTTTCTTTAATTTATAAATCCTGTATTATATGTCATGCATTTGTTAGTTTTAAAAGAGGTGACAGTGCAGGGACAGATGTCACGTTAAGGACTTTCTGAAGACAAGGAGAGAAGTCTCCTTAAGAAAACTCAGTGTTTTATTCGACTTTTCTTGAAAGCAAAGTGTTCTGTGGTCTGTAGATGTAGTAAAAACGTATCAGCTTTGTTAGTTTAGCACGAATTTGATTTTGTCTCTCTCAAATGATGTGTACCAATGAAGCACATAAAAGTATTTTCAGCTTGGTCTCTTTTCAGGTAGGAGAAATAGTTTATACTTAGCAAAATGTTTAGTGTCTTAACTGCATTCCAGATTCAGTGCCCACCTTACAGTCATCATAAGCAGTAAGACAGACAGATAAATAGATGTCGTGTGTGAAGTACACTAATTGCCCCATTCAGTAACAGCAACCAAGGAGTCGTGGAGTAGTCTGTACTAGCAACTTAAAAGCTACCTTGATGTCCATGTGGGATGTGAGGTAAATCCAGCCTACCTTATTCATACATCCTATATGGTTTGAACATGCCTGTGAGAGCACTTTTAAGAGTGGAAGTGCTCTTTGGAGGCAACTCCTTCAGATTTCTCCACCTACCACTCTTTGATTCACATTGCTGGGCAGTCTCAGAGGTGACAGCCAGGACTCTTTTCTGTGGGACTGACCTGGATGATATAAGCCACAGGACAGGGCAGCGTTTTCCAATGAGGAGCAGGTATTCAGAGCAGGACAAAGGTAGAGCTGGTTGGAGACAAGGCAAACTATCAGTCCTTTCTTGTCAAACCAGTACAAAGGACTGAGTTTTATACCCAAAAGTTGGAGATCCTGTCTGGATCACAACTGCCTCAAGGCTAGGCCACTCAACTTATTTTCTCAGGTTTACTGCAATGCCAAAAGAAATATATCTCACAGGAAAAAAAAAAAATCTCAGCGCTAATTGTCCCAATTCTTATTTCTTGATACCTGAAACCTGACTGCTGTTGTTTCACCTGCTCCCTGCTAATGATCACTGCTCAGGAAAAAAAATCCCCTTTTTTCCACCCTCTAGCTGCATCTCCCTTACTCTAAGAGCACTTAGTTCAGCTTCTCCTCTTCTTCCTCGTTCACTTCCAGCCTCTCCCTCCTACTTCTAGAGTATCCTATTATAACACTCTCTATGCTGCCTGGCTTTTCCTCATCCTTCTTTTAAGATTGTGGTTTTTTACCAAAGCTCTAATTGTGGAAAAATACTTTAGAGAAAATAAAAAAGAAAAGAAAGAAAACCTCAGAAGTGCCAATGCTGCTGTCCTGACTTATCTGATATTCCGTGTGTTGAATTTGCCTCTCTCTGGGTAAGCCCAGAAATGCATTCCTTCCGGTGTAAGCAGGGCTTAAGGCTTTAAGGACATTGGTTACAGGTACAGAGTATCCAGCAGAGGTCTGGGGCCTCTCACTTTTGTCCTCACTGCAGTGTAGTCAACGTACAATGGGCTCTCTACTCAGCAACATTATTGGGGCCCCTCTCTTTCCGAAAGGTTTCCAACCCATCTTTTGCCATGTCAGGACTTCTTCCCCCAGCTGAAATTTTCAGCAGTGATCCAGTCCTGGGGAGCCCTAAGAGTACCTTGTGCTGTTTCAGAGAAGGCCATCTTCCCTTCCTGACAAGAGAGGAAGATCTGAATGAAGAATCCCTTTTGACACATGTGGATTTTACATTATATAGGAAATAGAAACAAACCCTCAGGTATCACCTTGGCAAAGCCCTCCCTAGCTTCAATACAAGCGGGTAACTGAGGCCTACGGTTTCTGTTTTCTTCACCCACTCCTGAGCATATGTTTCTTTTCAGCTCTGCCCAACCACTTAAATAATTAATGAGGACTGAACTCTTCCCTATTAAACAAACTTGTTCTTCCTCCCCTACAAAGTCACCCACTCTTGCAAAGTACTTTGGCTTTACAGTAGGTTGTACCTTCCCTTTCCTCTGGCTCTTTGAATATTTTGCTCTTTGTTCAGTGAAGTTCCTCTGTTCCAGCAACATGTACCACATTACCTAAATCATATATAAAATGTTTATTTTAACCTGGCGGTGTCAATGAGGCTGTGTTACAGCATTTTAAATCTTTGTAGTATCTTAAACTTATTGTATCTCAAAATATCCCCTTCAGGTATGTAAGTATTATCTAAATCATATAAAGGGAGAAGTAAAAACAAATATTTAGGGATTTGCCTAAGGACGTGTGATATGTCAACGTCAGAGCCAAGAGTCAAACCCACCTATTTGTGGTGAGTCAGCCCACGCTGGCATAATTTGGTGTGTTCCTGCTATGGAAATCAGCCTATTCGTTGTGCATAGTACTCATTTCAATCACTTCATAAACTGGCTCTAGCAGTTGCCTTACCTTTAATAACAACTTTCCCAGAAATGCGTTTGCTTAACTAACTCCATGTACTTTCTACACGTCTATGTAGTGAGTAGCATATGGAATCTATGGCTTGCATAGTTGCTGTTTTTTCTTGTGTTTTGTTTGTTTGTTTTTTCTCAAAAGGCCAGAGGTTAAGCCAAGTACACAGAACTGGGTTCCTGAAGTGCCAGGAAAATTTACTGTGCCTGCCCTTGAAATTAAAAAGTATCTGGACAGCCATTTACTTTAGGGGGTAGAATAGTAATTCACGCTACATAATTTTCTCTTCTCTAGTTTTTAAGGATTCAGTAAGACTCTTAGGGAAGGAAGAGCACGTGTGAAAGGGAGAGAAGCATACAGGCAGCAAGTACGTTTGAGAACATTTATGCTGGGAGTAGGTAATTCAAAAAGTGATGAAATAGTAAAGTGACAAGACCTGGCCTGAACATCTAAAACTTTGATGATGTTTGGCAAGGAAAATTAGACCAATTAAAGGGTGCCTCTGGGAAGCTTTACCTTACATGACCAGAACTTCTACACAACATCTTGGTGCACTTGGCGCTTTTACAGGGATAATACTCATGTGACTATGAATAGTTTGCCAGTATGTTAGTCATCTGCAGGATTTTAGTCTGCACTTGATTTGGATGCATTTCTGTATCACCTTTCATTTCCTGAGAAGATCTTGTGCTAATGTGCCATTCAGTCTGGCCCTCTGCTGTTGCCTCAGTTCCTCTTTTGAAGTATTTTGAGATATTAGTGAAGGATTCTCTCTTCTAAATTTGCTTTCTCAAACTTCCCCACTTAAAACTGAAATGTCTATGTGCTATTGATTGGTGTTTAATAAGACTCTACACTAGCAATTTTTTCTTCATCGTTACACTACAATTTTATACCTTGGTGTATACAGCTCTTAAGCGCTTCCCTCGACCAGCAGTGTGAGGATTATAAAATAGCACTCACAATAAAGAATAAAATAGGTACATCTTTTAAACTCCAGAGTCAAAGGTACAAAAAAACACTACTGTATTGTACTGTGATATTTTTTCTCTGTTTCTAAAAAGCTGTATAAACTCAACCAGTAGCATAAAAGGACCCAGTGAAAGTAGAAATGTAGTCAGATAATTAATGAATAAACCTCTGAAAAATATAGCTGATAATACTCTACTTGAGAGACAAAAACAAAACACAGCTATCAGATGGGGAAAAGAAATACAGAGACCTCTCCAGACAGCCACTCTTACTATGAACTCATAGAGGGGAATGGAGCTTATTGGAGAGGCATCTGAAGAGCTGTGCGGTGAGAACACAAAGCAATAGTGCCTTTGCATATGATTTTAGAAAGTCAAGCCAGATATAGGGTTTTTTTCATACATTTCATCACCTAAACAGTTCAAGAATGAGGCATTGGTAAAATCAGACACACTGATATGTGATGCTGCAATGATTTATCATTTTGGCCTATTTTAAGTTTATATGTTAAGGAGCAAAGTATTTGCAGGGGTTTAGAGACTACAAACTTCAGATTTCAAACACACTTCATCTTTGTTTCTCTCCAATGCGCACCGATGCGCATGTTGGCAGGTAGCTGGTTTTCCACGTCTTTTGTTTTTGAGTGAACATATAAGCACCTAACTGGCAAAGTCATCAACATATATTCACTTGAATACTTCTCCGCTGCAAAACAGTGTTTTGCAAAAATGTAGATGCCAATGAAAGGTTCTATTGCTCTGCCACTTTCCATTCCTTTGCAAAATAAAAGCAATTAAAAAAAATGAGAGGAATGGGAGTTCCTCTGCACAGGTTTTGTTTGACAGGAAAGATTACACACAGGTACTGTCATGTCCTATTATTGCCTTAATTGTTAATTTTATACAGTTGTTTTAGAGGCCGTCATTCCAAACTTGAATAACTTGAGGGGGATATTAGCAATAACAATTCACAGAGATAAAAAATTAAAAGAACCGATTTTGAAGGATAAAGAATGTTAGCTGTTAGGAGGATCTGAAAAGTCTACACATTTCCCAAAATATAAGTAATTAAAGAATACTTGGTAAGAATGTACAAGTATATTAAAACTTAAATCGAGACAGGTTTAAAGAAAGTATTCAGCTTGATGTCAAGGTAACAAAATTATGTTAAATTAGAGGGGCTCATGAACAGTGTTTCCTGACACTCAACACAAAATGTGTTTGAAGAGTGAGATTCTTCCAAATATGAAATAATTTCTAAAAACAATTGGAGAAACTACACAGATTCTCTTCGAAGACAAGAAGTAGACTACCAGAATGAAGTATATTAAAGTTGGTGAATGTACTATCCCTCATCTTCACACATTGACCTTGTTTCTGTGTTCAGAAACCATATAGAGAGTTGTTGAGTTGGTCAATAAACTAATCCAGCCATCAATAAAGCACACCTTCTTGTTTATTAATATGTGATTAAAAATGTATATGATAAAAAGATATTGACTGAGCAGAGTTTGGGTGACAAGAACAATTATAGCTTCAAGCCTAATCAGTACATGAGCTGTTTAACCCACTGAAAGTCAATAGTCTATTTCTGAACAATTACACTTTTTGTTTTAAATAAAGTATTTGGATTTTGCTAGTGCTCTCCTTTTCTCTTCAAGATTTAGATGGGTACACTGAAGCAGAAAGAAAGAGCCACAAAATAAATCATCCAATATAATTCCACTTCATGGCCCTTATAGGGTGAAGTTGTAAATATGCAGCGAATAGGATTTGTTTAAAATATAACTTCCTAGCCACAAATAAATTAAACTCTGAAAATCTCATTTCAATTATATTACTTGCTGCACAGGTCTTAATCACATTTCTACAATGTCCTAATTTACTTATTCTTATATATTTCTGTTGTTATTTTAAGCTAACGTGATAATTTCACTGCATTCAAAGTGCTCCATCTTGATTTCATTAAAGCAATTTCTTAAACCTGTTAAGAAATTATAATCAAAAGCTACTTAATTCCTCCTTGAGTGATCCTTAGCTTTTACAGACTTTCTCATAGCTCAAGGCACCTTCACTCCAAAGCAACAATATTCCACAGAGCTCGATGTCAGGTGAAGAGTCTATAGAAAACAACACAGAAAAGTTTGAACATGATGCATCTTTAAACACCAAAATACCCCAGTATAGTGGGCGTTCAGCACTAACGGGGAGCCAGTGAATGGTCAGACATTCCTGAGCGAGAACACAGGGTCACTGGCTTCTCCCTTCAACGTTAAAAATTAACTGTAGGCCCAAAGCAAGCAGCATCAAATGTCTGGGCTCTCCACAAGCAGAACTTTTAGTATTTTCGGCACTGTTTTGTGTCAACATTCCAGATTCAGTTGAATTAATGATACGCCCCAAAGTGTTTGCAAGTTGTAAACCTTTAAGTACCAGATCAGAAAGCTCCTTGTTTATTCCATGAGTATCATGTTCACCAAACTGTTTTATAGGAACTAGCATTTTCACAGATATTTTTTCTACCTGCTAATCTTGTCATCTTCCTAATTCCTTTGTGGAATAAAATGATAAAGGCTTCAGAAAGAAAATCTTCTTCATTAAAGCGAGCACAATTTCATCATTTATTCTTCTCAAATGCATGTGTTTTAGGTGAATGTAAAATTCCCTTTGTTGTTGATTGGTGCTATAGAAAGCTGTTGTTTAATAAGGAAGAACAAATAAACTGAAAGAGAAATGTGCCATTGTGCTCAGGCAGCCTTGAAAGTTTTAGCCTCTTTGAAATTGACGTTGACACTATAAACGCTCTTTCCTGAGTAGCTTCATATTAATATATCACTTCTCATCCAACAGTAAGTAAAAGTCGCTCAGCTTTTTCTCTAACTGAAGTAAGAGTCACTGTTTGAGAAACCAGAGTCATTTCTACTTGATTACAGTGTAGTTCCAACATTTTTCCTGTCTGATTCTGACCAGGGTAGGAGGTGTAGGTGGACCATTGGTGTGATTCAGGTATCTCCCGGTCAACAAGAAAAGTTTTCTTTTGAGCAGGGGAAAATATATTGATATTTTGTGAAAGTACACCCCCAGGGGCAGCTTTTGTTGATTTTGAATGGTCATGTCTGAAGCATAGAGAATGCTTGTTCAGCAATTGAGTGATCCCTATTAAAAAAAATTCCTCTTTAAATCGATGGTACATTCAGTGCCTCAGAAGTATGTGCAAGGATGCAGCAGCTGTGAGTAAAGGGATTGCCCCAAAAGACAAGTTGGGTCACCTAAGATAAGAGTCTTGCCCCAAGCTGCCTTCAGGAGAAGACAGCTCTTGTAGAACAGAGTGGAGCTTAGGGAAGTCAGCCCTAGCAACCTAACCACTTGCAGAGCTTACAGGTCGCAGTATCTCCACAGGAGGAGCCAGGTACAGTAGGAAAAGTCTGAATCTCCTTTTATCTACGGCACTGATAGATCTGAGCAATTCACAATAGATTCTAATCTGAAGGGTTGAGTTTGATATCCATCTGTTTCAAGATAAATGAGAGTTTCTAAATCAAGGGTGAGAAAGGTATAAATATGCAAGGCAAGAAAAATGATTCCTGAAGAGAGGATCTATTGCACTTTCGGATTAATAGGTGTAGCTCTCTCCCACCACAACAGCATATGGCCAAACAGAGGAAAAAAAAAAGGAAACTGAGAGGTAAATTTTGTTTACAACTATTTTTCTGAGTTTAAGCTTGCCCATTTGCTTGCCTTCAGACTCTGAATACAGCATTGCTGACAATATGGTTTGTTCCAGTTCATTACTTGATTCAGTCACATGTTTGAAAAGTACATTTAAGAATGTTGGTACATTTATGATTCTAATTAAATGTATACTGTGGATCTTTATTTTTCCACAGGAATAAAACAGGAGTTTTATTAATTTTGTTGTTGTTGTAATGCTCTTCCTTAGCTTTTTTAATTAAAACTCTAACATTATCTCTACAATTTTCAGTATTTAGGAAAATGAAAACTCTAACATTATCTCTACAATTTCAGTATTTTGGAAAAGCTCACCTGCATGTTGATGAAACAAATACTGGAAGTGTGTTGATTTATTTAGGAAGGTGTATCGAAATTAATGTGTAGTTACTAAAAAAAAAAATCCATATTTTTTTCAGTTGTGGATAACAGTAACAAAATTATTGAGATAAAATAGCGTTGAGGATTTGTATGATAGCCAGGAAGTAATTTATATTTTATTTATCTTTTGGTGAGTGAGCAAGGATTTTTGAACGACAGCTTTGACAAAGACGGACCAGCCACTACTAATTGGAAGAGGCATCCTCATACCCAGAAAATTAGAATAAACATTTTCTTCTTTTTTTTTTTTCAATTTATGCTAGGAATGTCCAAGTTCCTTATATTATTGATGTATGTACGAACAAAATTTTTGAATTTGAACACATACTTGCGAAATATTGCGATGTTAGTGCAATGACCGTTAATCTTATACTAAAATGGTTTACTGTGACCCCTACTGTTGTTTTGGAACCTTCTGAGATACACACAGTCAGCTTACTGTACATCAAAGGAGGTACATACTTTCTTACAGTAATCTATTCATTCATGATTGAGATATAGTCACCTCGGGGGTGGGATGATACAGGATTATCATCACAAGCAATAGTAAAGCTTTATTGACATGAATATTAGATCTTTGACTTGGTCAGATACACTGAGAAAAGCTTTTATTTATTTTTTTTCTATTATTATTGGCTACGGTGAGAGGAATCTAGCTCTGCAAAGAGGCTAATAATGTAGGGTCTATAAATACAGCAGTGAATATATTGTTTTCCATCAATATGACTTTTGTACTACATCTTGAAGTTGTTTGATTTTGGTTTTATTAATGTTGCTCAAGGGCGACGTGGATGTCACATCTAGAACTTTTGTCTCTGATACGAAAACATTTGCTGTTAACTGGGTCAAAATCGGTTCTTAACCAGCCAGATGGCCACCTTTGCATTGCATAATTGAGATTATATTAGTTGTGCTGTCTTGTACGTTGGTATAAAAATGATGGACTTGGAAGCATAGGATGCTTGCCTCTGAATCCAAGTACAGCATCTAATAGCAATGGGAAAAGGAGAGAGGCTCTGTTCTCTAGCAGGTCAGTTTTGTTATGTTTGCCTTTGAACTAAGCTCACTTACGCACTGGGTACTTTGAAGTCTCTAGAAAACATTAAACAATTTACTGTATAACATTTTGATCAAGCCTGTGGTTTGTTAGAGAAGCAGAGAGCTAGGCTGTAGTGGTAAAAGTGATGTTGAAGAGGTCCTTGCTCAGAGGAAAGAGCACTTTGTTACGAGTTACTACTCAAAATAATGGTGACTGCTGATCGCATCGTGACTTCTGAAGCTGTCTTTATACTCTACTCTCATACAGTTCCTGTGTTACTAAGAACTAGATCGGTTTTCTCTTTATATTTGCATTTATTTGTCCCATTTGTTCAAGTTATTAATTACAGATACAGTTTTGCAATGCCACTGCAGTTATTTGTGGGCATAAAAACTGATGGTGATCTGCAGGTTTATTCTGAATGAGAATCTACTGTGAAGCAAAGTAGGAGCAGCAAGTTATTGTCTCACTTACTGTCTTGGATCAGTGGATGAATTTTAATCCATGGCTAAGCAGACAGTTAATTTGGCTGTTTCAATGAGTGCAGCGACTGCTTGACTCCAGGCCAAGGATCTTCCAACTAAGGTCAGGACCACAGGCCTGGTGATGGTGCTTCCGGTCCCTGTGACTAAAATGGAAAGCAATTCTGGAGCTCCTCTGTGCTGTGACACAGAAAACAGGACCTTAAGAGTCGAGGTTTTTCCTGCCATTTGTTCAAATCCAGTCCTGTGTAGAGCAATCTGGGTTGTTACTGTTAAATCCACCCACCTGAAATCATTTGAAGATTTCAGTCTAGTTCCAAATGGGTAGGTGCCAGTGTTACCAAATAAATAAGCAATTCAATATGTGCTAATCGAGAAAAAAAGTCATAGGGTACTAGGACTCTTCAGTCCAGTTACCCTGTCGCTATTATGCTTAACTTTGGTATAACAGAGATGTTACCTGTGTTGTACCTGATCAGCAGACGAGCTGAGATACTGTCTAAAAGCTATCAACCTGCTATGTTTCATAAACACTCAAGTCCCTAAAAATAAAAAACATTTGTTAAAATAAGGGAGATATCACTAATACTCCTAAATTTGCAGTGGGGCTGAATGAAATGAAATGAAAAGGCAAGGAATGAAAATCTATAAGGAATGAAAAACAAAGGAACCGATGCTAAAACCTGTATTTTAATTGAAATTAAAAGGAACAGCAATAAATTAGGTAGGGGGATAAATTTTGCATAGCCGTATAATATTTTACACATACACAGACACACACATTCACATTAAAAGAGCATTACAAACTCTATAAACATTTAAAGCCAGTAGGAAGCAGTAGGAAGTGTCAGAATGAAAGCTAATCACCCCGCTCTGTACCAATCTCTTGTACAGATGCTTTATCATACAGCCTTTAATTACCCCGCCGCATACTTGGAGATGATCAAGAATTTTCCAGAAAAAAAAATGTTTTCCTGATAAGTCAGTCTATATAGTAGAAAAAAATAATGTTAGTTCTGAAGCAACTGGGAGGACATTAAAAAAACAAAGGGAAAGCAACAGTGCAGTAATCAATTAAGGCAAGTGGCTGTGGTGTACGCCTGAACTGGAAGTGTCCCAGATACCAAGTGCTTTCACTGGTAGAGACGTGAGGGGTTTTATTTTGTTGGGCAAAGCTTTCTTGAAACGTTGGACCAGATGATCCTTGAGGTCCCTTCCAACCTGGCGTTCTATGATATAATTCTTCAGGAGTTAGTTTCCACCATTAAGCTGACCTGTATGAGACTCTACAGGTTTTATTTGGGGTGCATAATTTAAATCCTTACGTAAACCCAAAACTGCTGGTTTTCTGCTGTTCCTCTCCACACCATATCATAGGACAGTATCTGGGTGCTTAGCAAAGAACCTGAAATTGAAGCAAGGAGATCATCCTATCTTTTCTAATAAATCTGGATTCCAAACCAATGAGATTAGAGTAAAAAAAATGCCTGCTAATTTTCAGTATCCAATTAGAGATACTGACTACTCAATTTTTCAACCCATTTAGTATTCAGCATCACTTGGCATAGTCAATGCACAATCCAACGGATTTTGTCTGAGGTAGTGAGTGATTCACTTCAGCCTACCAGACCTCAAGATTTCAAGATGGGGCCCTCATCATATGGAAATCTCAGTTAATCATTACCTCTTATGGCAACTTTCCCCACATTGTAGAAGCTTTGAGGTGAAAGGGGAATGGAAGCAAATTCAGCAGGCTTTAAACTTCAGCTATCATGTTGCCACAAAGCTCTGCTTTCTGTTCTTGCCGTTCTCTACCTCATACAGGAACTGTACCCAATTCTGTGACAAATTAGATAGGAATCTAGTGAATAAAAACTACAAAGTTCTGATTGGTCCCCAGAGGAAGTGTATCTCACAGGGTTTTGTTTCTGCTTCAGGAAATTTGTGGAATAAACTGTGTGGTTGTGTGTCATGATGACCAGAGGCTGAATAAAGGTGTTTTGAAGCCCTCAGGTTAGTCATTTCCTTAACATCCCAGTGCCTGATGTTGTGGCTAGTGTTGAATATACAACGCATTTCCTTAGTTCAGTGGCAACAGAAAAAAAAAAATTTAAAAAATTAAATGTTTTGGAACATCTCTAAAATACTTCTCTTGAAGGTCACTCAATTCTCTTTTTTTGTATTAGAAAACAGACTATTCCAAATACAAAGCCATAATGATGCAGCTGAACTGCATCATTAAAAATAGTGAAAGAAAATATTGTGACTCTCAGAATTTCTACCATTTGAAATGAAATTCAGCCCAGTTACTCCAGACATGCTGCAATTACACATTCTTGCTCTTCGCTGACAACATTAGTCGGTTTTGCTATCCTTGCCCTCCTATCTCCCTTCCAGGCTCCTCCACCGAACAGTTTCTCTGCTTTCTCTGCATAACCTCTGTGTCTCCTTACCTAATCAGTCCCAGGCTCCTGCCTCCAAACACCAGTCCCAGTTTTTCTCTTTGGACTGCTTGGCTGCTTCTATTGCCTGCCCTATCACAGACTGGATTTTTTTGTCTCCCCATCATATTCATATAGAGACCTTTCTTCTTGACACAACCTTCAAATTGTTCAGAGCTTAGAAGAGATAGGATTCCTACCTCTCAGATCCTGCGCCAAAGCTTGGGCTCACAGGGAAAATTTGGAGGTGGGGATTAAAGGGGAAATCTACCCTCACCACTGTATCCTTAAGCTTCTGTTTGCAGAGAGGGCCAATCTTTAGCAATTCATTTTTCCTGCTAGAATAAAAGAAATCATTACTGAGAGTGTGTTCATGACAAAATTTCTAACATTTACAAGTTAACGACATTTGGATAAATTTTCAGAAAGGGATGGGAAGACACATTTTAAATTTAAAAAGGTCACATTTTGAGTCTGTGCTTCAAAGCCTGAGGGCAGTAGAGCATTTCAAAGGAAAAAGTTTCCATTTTTTTAGTATGAGCAAAACTGTTTATTTTTCCATAACCTTGTTCTTGGAAATGGACAAATTGTTTTGGCAGGTATTTTCAAAATAATCTGCCCAGTACAGACAGTCAGCATATCAGTTTTCAGCCTAAGTGATGATGTTTTTTCTAAAGCTACATGCAACAGAAAATATGGTCTCTGCTGAGAAATGTTTGCCAACCCCAATACAGGGCATGGCAGCACATCCACCTTAGAATATTGTCACAGATGATGTCCTCTGAGGATTTCTAATTTTTTTCAGACATGAATTGCCTCATGGAAAGGCAATAAGGTCAGTGGCTATTACTTCCCTGTTTTAGAGGCAGAGAAACTAAAATAGGAGGAAAGGAGAAAAAAAGGGATAGAATCCAGAAATCCTGATCTGATTCTTAGTCCCCCATTTATGCACTCATTGCTGCCACCTCTGAGGGGTGTTATTTGTGTGACGGTCCTCTAGTCCAGAGTATTGCAGATGTTCTTTACACTACACTGACACACACGTCAGAGATAACTCTCTGTGACTTAAAGTTCGAGGGGCCCATAAGAGAGAGCTCAGCACATGCAGGAGAGATCTGCGAGTAATAGTTTAATTCAGCTAAGAACAAGCAGCCTCCTACATTCAGCTTGTATGTGTACATCAGCACAGCATAAAAACAAAATTCACATATATCTGAGGCACCTGATGCATCTCAAGGGCAAGTCCCTGTGGAGAAGAAAGGTGTGATGGGGAGAGCCGCGGTAGGGCTCTGCCAAGACGGAGCAGTTTGCTGGGAGTGACCAGTTGGGTGATGGCCACTGCGTTTGCTGGTGCTCCAAGTACCCTGGCTGGGGTGAACGCTGGTGAAGGCCTGAGGTAAACACACTGCATAAAAGCTCATGCCACTGCCTGGTTTACTTAGGAAAGAAAGAAATACAATTAAGTGTTAACCAAAAGTGATGATATAGCCCCATGCAGACAGAAAGTCTCTGCTAAAAACCACCCCAACAGCAATAACAAATTCCTAGCTTAAACTGCGGCCTTCTAAAGAGAAAAGAAAAAAAAAAAAAAGAGAGAGAGAAGGAATTGCCAAATCAAACTGCTGACTCTTTTTTTCTTATCAAAACACCACAGCGTACATCTTAACAGCACCAAGTAAATCAAATGCGGGACCAGCTGGAACTGGCCAGCTCTTGACCCTCCCTTGATATCAGGTGTGTGCCGCACTTCTTTGGCAGATTAATTTATGATCTTGAGTAAGTCAGAGCCCCTAAAACTTTCAGCACGGCTGCTAGGACAAGGCTGAAGGTTTTCTTTGGAAAGCATCACCGCTAGAAAAAGTTGGAGGTCTTCCCAATCAACAGAGATACTCCCCTACTGCTGTCAGTGACTTTGTTCTCTCTGTATCTCTTATTTTTAAACTCACCCACAATGCGACTACGGGACAAAATTTGGAGGCATGGTCAAAGCATGGATATATGCATCTGAGCGACTGTCAGTCTCCTTTTGCTTATGCAGCTTCCTCTTTGAGGGGATTTGGAAGTGTTTCTAGAAATGCATCCCTAAAGAAACCTTTCAGTTCAAGAGAAAAATGGGGGAAAGTCCAGGAGAGTGTGCACAGAGCACAAGGAAATGAGAGCGGCTCGTAGGCGACTCCTCCGAGAACACGCACCTCTGTGTGATCAATACAATCTATTGCGAAAGAAAGCCTCCGTGTTTCTGTGGGGGAAAAGATTTAGAAAGAAGCTCTTTAATTATTACCTGCAGAGAAGTTAAAGTATAACTCGGCAGTAACATACTCCAGTCCCTGTGTTGGGGCAGGGGAGGTGTGTGGGGGGGTGCAAACCAGGCATCTAACCTGCCTGAAGTCTGTACAGGAATTTAAAGAAATAAAATTAATTAACAAATACAATTAATTTTGAAAACGAAGGGGTGGAGGCAAACATAAAGCATTGGTAAGGTAAAAGCAGAGAGAAAATGAGTTCCTATTTCAGGCCGCTGACCTCTCTCGGTGATTCTTGTGGTGGAGCCGCCGAGCAGGGTCTAGCAGCAGCAGCACCCACGCGTGAGCCTGTGTTCACTTCCCACTGGTCTTTAGTACACATCACCCCAGGAGCCCAAATCTTCTGCCCTTCTGCTTTTTGCTCGCATACGCTGCTGAGAGGCTCCGGCCCCCACGCCCCCCTCCCGGGGCCGCCACCGCCCGCGCAACGGCGGGCGGGGGCGCTACTTGCGCGTCTTCTCGCCCCTTTCAGAGATCACCTCCCTCTTAAAAAAAAAAAAAAAAAAAAAACAACGGAGAGCCCTAGGGCTTGCAGGGTCACGCCGATCAGGCACTGTATGTATAGGTATAACGTGTATTTTATTTTGAGGGACTTTGCTTCTTCGGCAGGTCAACGTGTTAATTTAAAGTTGGTCCAGATTGGTGGCTTGCAGTCCCAGATGCGCGATTAACACTTAAGGAAAAAAATAAATAAATTAATGATGTCAGAATGTACAAACTCAGTAGAAACCCTATTTCCTCCTTACTATTAACAAGCAGTCGTGCAGAGAAACTCATTAGAGATATAATTAAATATGGGTCTATTTTTGAAAAGTGTCCTGTAAAATAGCCCCAAAATATGAAGTAATGATTTGATTTTTTTTTTTTCCTTTGGCACTACAGGTGCTATCTATATTTTCCCTTCATTTCCCACACCATGTATATTAAACAGGGAGGGAACATTGCTCCATTGCCGGTGATGACCCCAGACTTCGCCGGAATATTATGCTTCTCGGTGTAAAATTGCGAAGTGGGTCTCTCTCTAAAATTCGCTATATTGGTTTTTATAATTATGTCGTGGTCTCAACTTTGGCGCATCCCATTTCTTAAAGGGGAAAAAAAAATAGACAAAAAAAAAAAAGAAACTAACTTAGCTGTCACCATATTTAACGTTTCTGTTTGTCTGAAGCCCATGCTTTGAGCAACTTTGTGTGGATCGGTTCTTATGTTTGTGTAGTCGCCCTGCCGAGGCGTGCGTTTGCCCCTGTCTGCCTTGCCTGCAGCTCAGCGTGACGCTGGCCCCTCGCAGGCCTTGNTGGCGACGCGAAGGCAGCGTGTCGTGCGTGGGTCCGGGCCGGGGGCCGGCGTCGCGGGGAGGGGGCTCAGCGGCGGCCGTCCCCCCGGAGGAGAACGGGAGTGAGTGAGGGGCGACCTTTAGGGCCGGTTTAGGGGCAAGTCGAGGCACGGCGCCGCAATCGGCTTTAGCGAACGTGCTAAAAGCCGCGTTTCTCGGCGTTTTTTGCGGCAGGTCACGTATGCGCGGGACGGGGAGGAGCAGGCGGGNCCCCGGGAGAGGATCACTCTGTTCGTCGTAATCTATTCCCCCCGCCGCATCGCACCGGGGAGCTCGTACCTCACACCCTTTGTCAGATTTCAGTGGAGAACTAAACAACTCCTAATGTTATTT